>WTSP01011164.1:77041-172801 GCA_025331215.1 Actenoides lindsayi
TATATATTTATATGATATATTATAGATATAAATATATCTTTATATATTTTTCAAATATAAATAAATATTAAAAAATGATAAATCCAGTAGGTATTCATTTTCTAATTAAAAAAAAGTCACCGAGACACCTAAATCTTTACTGGTTTACCCAAATTTGCCAGCCATGTAACAAAGTTGACACTCTGCTGTGACTTCACTCAAAGCATTTACTCTTTTTCTATTATTCCTTCCTAATATTTGTCTTAAGAGCTAGAAAACATATCTCAAATCATTCTGTGACTGCAGGAGATAGAACTAATCTAATGTAATATGTGATTTCAAAGGGGACAGATGTCTGGAGATCAAATGTCAAGATTCCTTTTTGCTCTGTCATCTTCCTAACTGTGTAAAAGAGGGGCTTCTGGTGTCTGGCCCTTGGGCGCGTTTACCTTCCCTTGATTGCAGAGGTCTATTGCATTTGCTCTCTGCCACAGCCTCTATCTCATCATGTAATTTTCATGTTTGCTAAGAAATTCTGAGCCTCTTAAAGGCATGAGAGCCCTAGTTTTCCTCTCAAAGCTGAATTTGGTAAATTATTCATAATAAAAATGTGTAAACAATGAAGTGCCAGAATTAATATGATTTTCCCTAAGCACCCCTGTTAAATAACCACTGTGCTGTGCTACGTCCCCCCCTTTCTCCTGGCAGCGCACACGGGCACCCCTACCCTGTCTCCCCGTGAGCTCTGCACAGCCCTGTGCCGCCTGAGCCCCGGGGCAGGAGCTGGGCCCATGGCCGGCCCCAGGGCGGCCCTTGGGCAGCGGCCTTGGGGCAGCAGTTTGGTCACCTGTGCCTGATGCCATCGCCTCAGGCGCTGCGCTGGCTGTGGGAACCAGCGGAGCGATAACCCTGCCTCGTCGTGTCGCTCTCTACTGCTTTGTGCTCTCTGCTGGCCTCCTCAAGCCACGTTTTGGAAATGCTGGCAGCTCCAAGCCCGTTTTGTCTGTCTGTGACAGCCGATACAAACTTTCCTATTAAGGGATGGACACGCTTATGCCCAGAATCATTTTCCAGGAGAAGCTCCAACCCCCAGCTGCATGCTGCTAGGTTGCCTTGCCCTAACAGCCAGGCTGCGCAGGCTTATTTGAGCATGCCTTATGTGCTGTTAGTTCCACATAAGTAATACCATGACAGTACATGAGCCTATGGAAACACTGCCCTTGCTTATAGGAGGCATCTTGGCGGATGTCTCGGGCAGCAGGGCCACCACGGGTGACCCATGGGGCCAGTTCAGTGGTGCTGCTGT
This sequence comes from Actenoides lindsayi, assembly GCA_025331215.1. NCBI lineage: Eukaryota > Metazoa > Chordata > Aves > Coraciiformes > Alcedinidae > Actenoides > Actenoides lindsayi. Next base: position 78,327 of record WTSP01011164.1, read on the forward strand.
CCTTGAGGAGGGATGCGGGCATGGGGATCCTGGTCCCAGTGGGCTCGCTGCCTTAGAGCAGCACGCAGGGATGCTGAAAGGAATGAAGGGCTCAAGGTTTGATGGAAGCAACGGCCACAAATGTGTCAACAGACGTATTTTCCAGCCATCGCTGCCAGTCACGTGTGGAAAGTAGCAGTTACTCAGTGATTCCGCTTGCAGCAGGTAGTGGGTGCTAACCCTCTGCACCTCTTCTACTCCATTTGACATTGCACATTTTGACTGATTATTTAGATTCAGTATCTACAGATTTTTTTCTATGTAATTGCCTTAGTTTCAGATTTTCATGCAGTTTCACAGTAACGTCCCTAATGATATGATTTCCTACTACTATTCCTAATGACTCCGTAGTATGACTTCTTATTAATAAGGTGAATGGTTAATGATATTTTGGAATTGGAACTTTTCCTTATGCGTGGTATTTGATAATGGTCAACTTAGACAATAAATAAAACAGATTCAGGTAGGTGCAAACCTTCTGAAAATGCAAAAGCCACTATAGTAAATAACTTTTGTGTTCTGTAACACCCATTTTATCATCCTCATTTCTTCCCCTTTTCCCCTTTGGGGCTATGGCAGAGGAGAACAACAGATGGTTATCAGTCAAGAGTAACTAGGGAAACTGCAAAACCTGCCCCAATTGCTATGGAGACAGCCATTTCTGTGCTTGGTATGCACTATTTGTTACATCAGCAACCAGAGGGAGTTTAAAAAAAAAAAAAATTAAAAAAAATGTTTAAAACCTGCTGATATTGAAAGGAAATCTTGGGTTTGTGTGTATTTATCCGTGTGGGAAGAGGCAGGAGTAGTCTACATGTTATTTGCGGCTTAAGTTTTAAATTAAGCTAATATGATTTCTGTTCTTTGGCAGGATCATTTTGAACTGTGAGTTAATGTAATAAAAAATCTTAGAGTAAATATTTAATACTTTTGAATAGTCCGCAGAGTAATTATTTGTAAGCAACTCTTCCCCTCCAAATCAGATATCCCTCCCTGCTTATTTAACAACCTGGCAACACAGGTCGGGGTGTGAAAACTGAAGACAGAGAATATGACTGTTCTTAATTACTTCATGCAGATGAGTTGTTTCTGCACAGTGTTTAACCGTAGCTTTTGGCAAAACCACATCTTTAAAGAAACAAAGCAAAACAAAAAGAAAGGAATTTTGGAACGCTTGTGAAAATCCCAGAGGGAGGTTTCAGCTTGATCACAGCAGCACTATCATTTGTGTTTTGCACCACTGATTTACTCCACCTGAGAATTGTTGTAGTGTTGAATTTCATGTATTAATTCTTTAAATTTTCTCATACAAACAGGCACTTGGGGAGTTTTAGGAAAGCAGCAATAAAGACTAAAAGTTAAACACAAAAATGCCTTAAAAGCTACTTTGAAAAAACTTTATTTCAAATTACTTGGTTTGTAGTGAAGTATTACTTCAAAGGATCATCTATTACCATTTTCAGTGCATCCTCATCAATGTAATTTAAGGATAAGGAATTTGGTATGTGATAAGTTTTACATAGAGGTATTGGTGTCACTTGCCTTTGAAATGTTAACATTCTCAAAGGTATAGGGACTGGTTTGGAGACTGGACAAAAAAATGTTATAGAGTGTCTCTATAATTCTTGCAGGTTATTGGAGAGCTTCAGTACTAGGGTGTAATCTTTCCTGTAAAGTAACAGTGTGGACCCAGAAATTTGTATTAGAAAAAAGATGGAAAATTTTCAGGAAAAATGTCCAAACTGAGGTTCTTTCAGAGATGTAATTAACAAAGGTAATTTTTTTTTTTCTAACAACAATTCCATAATAAGGTATGGTAAATTTGCATTCCTGTGAAATGGCTATTGAAAATTCCTTACAATGCTTTAGTAATACACTGCCTTTAGTAAGGATACTTCTGCTTAAGAATGCAAGTCTTGGTAATGAGGAAATGGCTCTTGCTTTATCTCTTTAACAGTAGATATCTGGAATGGTAGTAATTTACTATCTGGAATGGTAGAACTTTCTTAAATATGTAACTATTCTAACACTTCTTTGTATGTAAAACATGAGAAACAGAGAAATCTGAAAAGTATTTATTACAGTACTTTTTAACATAGGCTTTTATTTAAAAATTTAACTAGATTCTGGACAAAATATAGAAAGAGGTTATAGTAATTAAACTACTGTCACAGTATAATTAAAATCCAGATTAACACGAGCTCTGCAGTGGACTTTGTAGTGTTTGGAAATGGGGAAAAACAAAATCCCTCACTGAAAAAAAGCAAAGTACAAACCACTGATTATATAGTTCATTATTGTGAAACGCTGATGCTTGAAGGACCTTTTCTTCATGAATGTGAGTATGGTGAATTACAGAAAAAAATATCAAAGGCATCAAGTTAGTTGATGTGCTATCAAGAAATATTACTGGTAAGGTAAATGTAGAGTTGTAAACATAAATAACTTTAAATATTAATAAGATTTTGATTTTGAAAAATTTCACCCTGGATTAATTAAATTCTTTACTATCGTTTGCTTTTTAAAATCTTAAATATAGTAGCATAATAAAAATTATATCAGCTTTGTGACTCAGGATTCTTCTCTCTCAAATGCATTTGAAAACTAAATATTCCTTATTGTTGTGAGCAAAACATCCAAGCCTTGGTATTATTTCAAATGGCAAAAGAATATCAACATTGTTAAATCCTATTCCTTCCAAATGTTATTTGAAATTTAACTCTCCTGTATGATAATGTACAAATCTAAATGGGTAAGGTGGAGTTATACTATGTCAGGGGATTTGTGTTCTAACTGGTTAAAGCGGTGTCTTGGCCAAATCGTAGACTGCCCAGTGATATAAATCTGTTAGGATGCAACCTTATTTCTCATTTCATAGAAAGGTGATTTCTGTCTAAATTTTTTTCTTTAGAACATCAATTTTAGAGATAGACAATGATCAGTCAGTTGCATATTATTTAATGACTATTTTCCTGCTTTTTAATACAAACTCAGACTAGCTATAGAGTCGTGGTTAGAGTCTGATTGCAATAATACATGTGGCTTTATGTATTATAGCTCTACCAGATGAAAGATGTCTTTTTCTCCAACTAGTTTTGTAAATTCTCACACTGTTTATAAACGTTTGTCTATGTCACACTTCACCTAAATGCCATATACTCATTCAGTATTTTCCTTGCTCAAGTGTTTTGCTCCGTTCTCGGAGAACTTCTGGTATTGCTCTTTGTATCTGTTAGTATTGTCTGGTTGCTAATTGCCTGCCGTGGAGATCTCCGATCCCTGGAGCCTCTTAGGTGAGGTCAGAGTAGGTAATTCAATCACATGCAAGCTGCTGGGTTTCCCAGGCTGGGATCTCAGCTCACTGACGTGAGAGCGAGAACACTTCTGACAGTGTCACCAAGTCCAGTGCTTTGTGTCCACGCGTGAGGGATTCAATGTATCTATTTAGCAAAAATATGGCAGTTCACGGTGTGTCAGTGTTTATTTGTTCATGCCTTGGCTTGTAGTTTTTCTAATGGGCCATGTGTATGGTCTGGCCATTTCACCCAGCTCGGTTATTGTGGTTTCATTCACCCTGTAGCATCTTTCAGATATAGAGGCTCACATTTGCTGCACAAGAAGCCTTATTTTCTTCAGTGGCAGTTGAATCTCTTGGTAGTTTTAGATAGAGTCTGGGCTTAGTGCTGTATTCCTTCAAAAGGAAGGAGGAAATGGGCCTATAAGAAGTGACTTTGTCCATTTTCAAATCGTGTCTTAGAAACCTGAGTTTGGGTTGTCTGACCTTTTTCCACCATTACGTTACACCATTACAGGCATAACATCCTGTTTGTAATACCGAGGAGAAAAAAGATCTTCTAGAAGGGGTATGAACACTGACAAATAGAGCTGGCATTTAAATCTGAATAAATTATTCTGCTGGCGGAGACTGTTTTTTAAGTTCAGCTGTAAGCCCGGAGCAGCTGATCTGTGCCTCAGGTAGCAGTGCCTCGTGTGCGAGCGCTCCTTTCAGAAGGCAGCGAGGAAGGAACAACAACAGTGTCGCAGGCTTCTCAAGGAACTCTGTGTGCCACCTGTTCTGAAAAAAAAATTCAAGTTGAATTTGTACTTTCCCTGCATATGATTAGTTCTATTCAGGTGAGATGTTCGTCTCAACAAATGTTGGGCTTGTCTACTGCGCGCATTGAAGAGCTGCATTTGCAGCTGACCCGCTTTGAGTACCTGATCTGGCTGCTGGCCCACGTCGCAGCGTTTTTAGTTTGTTTTCACAGGTACAGAAGTACGTGTTGAACCACCTGGCTTTGCCTGAAGTTTTTTCAAAACTTTATCCTCGCACATTGTCGTGGAAGGAAGACATTTAGACTTTAAATTCTCTAGTCTCTGCTGAACCGCTCACCAGGGTGCTGTACAGATACAGAGAAACAGACTTTCCGTCTTCACAGATAGAGAAATGAACGGCGAGGTGAAGAGTCTTAAAAACAGTCATGCCTAATTTGAAGACAACTAATAGTTCCATTCCTTTTGAGAATAAATTCTCACGCTTAGAGTTAAACACAGATGTGAATATTTTGGCATGTTAGATATCAGGAGACGCTCTCCCTGTTTCCAAGAAGTGTTACACGTGTGGATGTTTCCCAGAGACTCTGCGCATTTAGTTTATGGGGCACGCAAAATCAGGGTGTATCTCAATGTTTTCCCGATTTACTGACTCTCCTGCTAAGTGTGTGTGTCTTCTGGGTGTCTGAAAGCTTCCTTTGCTGTGGTCCTGTGGAGTAACCACCCGGACTAAACCTGATTGTTAGCACTAGTGTGGCTAGACCTATAGAAGTATGATTAAGATTGTCACTATGCTTTTTCAACAAAAATCAACCGATGAGACTAGCATTTTTTTTAACCAACCAATACACCACCTATGAAGCCCTTTATTTGGAAGGCTTTGTGATGAGGACACGGGGTTTATTTGTTTTAGCGTATTTGGCAGAAAAAATCAATATTACAGTAGAACTCAAAAATAGGCACTGTGTAGTACTTCCCATAGAGGAGAGAGGTGATTCTCAAGTTGCGCCTGCTTTCTCTTCACCGTGCTAGCATCTGCTAACTTTATGCTTAATAAAGCCAGCTGAAGTGTAAAGTACTTGGTCATGCAACCAGTGTTATATTTAACTCATTTAAAGTTTATTCCTCCTGAAATGTACCATCCGTTCTGTTTGAGCAACAAATTTTTAACAACCCACACAATTGAACAGGGATCTCGGCAAAAGAAACTCGGCAGCCGCTGGTCCTTCCAGAAGTCAAAAATATATAGTTTTGTAGAAATTTTGCTTGGTGGTGGGAGAAACAGAGAAAACATGAATAAATATGTATGTATATATTTATATACATATGTGTATATATTATGCATGAACTCTTATGCTGCAGAAAAATCCGTTTTGGATGATTGTACATCCCGATATCTATCACTATAGGAGACGTGGCTGAGGTTTTGCCAAATTCAGCATGTTCTCCAAAGTTATGGGAGCTGTGAGAAACCTTAGCTGGGCTTTATGCTTGTTAAGCTTTTTAGTAGACCTTAGAGTGCGTATGGATTTTCATGCATTTTAAATCATAAAACCCATGATGTTCATTGAGACCAGACTACGTTATTAAGGATACGTTTCCTATAGTCATCAAATAGATACATATTGGAGATGCTCAATATTAGTAGATCAAACTCTATCATTTAAAGGGTGCGTAAAGATTATATTTGCTCTGCGTATTATTGTCATATAATAAGAAAATTGTGACAAATGTCTGTTTAGACCACAACTTAGGTACAGCAAATAATTGGAAAGAAGCTGGTAAAACTCTACAAATGTATTATATACAGGTGTGATATACTTGCTATCTCTGCTTCTATATTTATTATTTTTTAATAGCAACCAGAAGCTGTAATGCAGTCTTGGTATCTTTGTTCATGCTACTTTACACATGCAGGACAAATGATCCCTGCCTCACTAAATCTGAAGTTTATGCTGTGGAAAGAGCAGTATAATATAGAAGTGGGGAGCCTGTGTCTGTCTTTATATGAAATGCAGATATTGTAATTACACATGGGTAGGTACATAATTTTATTTCTCTAAGTGTAAAATTCAAGGGCTCAGATGTCAGCAAATGTAATCACTGAATTTTAAATTGCAACTTAGAACTTAAATTTTCTAAGCAAAAGAGACAGATGTAGGGGTCCTGCTGTATTCACATACTTTGTAAAATATATTTAAATCATGCGTATGTAGGGAGACAAATGAGAGAACTCTACCATCCAAATATTAAATTACGCATTTTGAAGGAAAATAGTGTTTTAAGTGTACGTGTGTATAATGCTTTCTGTCACTGGATTGCTCTCCCTGATGCGGTTAGACAGAATCTGTATTTAGTCAGAAATCTTTCAATAGAACCGGCTACCAGATGGGACCAGTAACAATGCAGAAAGGCATCGAACCACCACAGACATTTGGTGCTTAGAATAATAAAAAGACTATAAAATTAGATTAGTTGAGTCTAATTTGGAATTGGTATATTCCCTATGCACTCTCACAGCTCTCGGGCAGATAAAGCCTGGAGATTTAGTACTGTCAGGACAGAGGACTCCAACTTCCAGTAAAAGAAAAAAAGGCATTCTGGGAGGTCACGGAGGGCAGCACAGTGACCTCCAATGATTTACAGGCCTTTAGCTTAATGAAATTGTTTCAGTGACATGACGGTAAAAGCTCATAATGGATTGGATGCCCTAATGTAATGAAATTACTCCCTTCTGCCTTTAAAAAAAAAAAAAAAAAAAAAAAAGGCGCAATTAATATTTACTGAGACCTGCCAGGCTTCAGTGTGCGGTAGCGTGCAGCGCTGTCAGCCAGCAGCGCGCAGAGCCGAGCAGCGTGGCAGGCAGCAGCCCTGCGCCGGGCAGCGAGCAGGCGCTGCGAGGGGGTGGAGGGACACCTCGGGCACCGGGGAGCCCCCAGCCTGGGCACGCCGAGGCGGCTCTGCCCGTAGCGGCCAGCCTTCATCCTCTCCCTTCCTTTCTGCAGGCAACTGGACAACAACCAGATCAGCTGCATCGAAGATGGAGCCTTCCGAGCCCTGCGCGACCTGGAGATCCTGTGAGTTGACTTGGTGCTGTGCTGGGGCGGCGGGGGGGGGGGGGGTCGCTTTCTCCGTGCTGCAGTGCTGGGCGAGTCTGAGGGCTTGATATCCTTCCTTCCCACCTCAGACTGGTGCCGTAGGTAGCCAAGTGAGAGCTCACACTTCCCCCAGGCTGGGGTTACTGCTAATTAAACCACAATAGACGACTTCTCTGCTGCCGCTCCTGAGGAGCGGGGATATTGCCGTGCTCGCTGCTGCGTGGAACAGATGGGGTTCAGCGGTATTCAAAGTGTGTCCGGTGTGTGCTCTGCAGCCAGAAACCTGGCCGGCTCTGCCTGGGGTTGAGTGGCGAACGGGTAACAGGTTCGTGGGGAACGATATTATGAGATATCTGACAATTGCCCGAGACAAAAAGCTGTTTAAAAGGTGTTTGGTATGTAGGAGGGAGGAGAGACGGGCGTTTGGCAGGCTTATTCAGTGCAGTCATTGGCTTTTGGGGAGGATCCTTCTCTGAGGGCTGAAATAACACCACGTTGTGCTCTTCATGTACCACAAACTTTACACATCGGCTGTTAAAGCTGCAGCACAGACAAAAAAAAAAAAAAAGAAGGAAAAAAAAGAAGAAAAAAAGGATTTGACAGTGAAAACGGACTCCAGCAGAGAGAGGGCACATCAGATTTAGAGCACCTTCATTGTCATGTAAAATCCAGTGTTACCCAGAGCTCCCTATCTGAGCAGATAATTTGCTTACTGCAAATAGCTACTCGTTCAGTCAAAGACCTTTTTTGGAATAGGTTTTGACTATATGGGTGAATATAAAGCTTTCCCTGTTACCTGAAGGTTGTTAGTGCAAAGCTGAAAGTGTTAATACTTGTGAAAGCACACAGTCCTAAGCCAAAATGGAGAGGCAGTGGCAGGAGGATGTCCCCTCCAAAATTCAAACCCTCAGCATCTGAACTGGAGTTAGTGCTGGTCCAGCACTGAAACAGGTATGCGCTTAATTACAGCAGGGCAGGCCTGCTCAGGCTGCTGAAAAGCTTGCCCTTAAATCACACGCTATGAAACAGCAAATGGTAGATGGTTAAAGTAAGCACCTGCCTCACACGGTCCCTGCACCTGGACATTCACTGCCTTTTGCTTCTGCCAACAGGCAGAGCCACGGGCTTCGTAGACAGTGCTGTGCCCCCGCACCGCTGTGTTAATGAATTCACATGGGGTAATTAAGGGAATTCCTCCCCAAGGGCTCTGCTCACCTTGTGCTGATGGTCAAAGGAGTTTTGCCATCGTTTCAGCAGAAGCACGTTCAGCTTTCTGAGGCACCTGGGAGGGGTTTGCATGTCACAGTCAGCTGAGGTACCTTTGGCCCCTTTCTCCCCCAGGCTGGTATACTGATGGTGATCAGACAGCGTGTGTTGCTCGTGCTGAGCTAACAGTAGAAATCTGCAGAGTTTCTTATCTGGGAACTCATGTTATCGAGAGTATTGTTTGAATTCTTTATTAATAACACTTTTCAGAAAAAGTCATGTGTAACCACTATAAAGTTTTACTTGTCTGTCAGATTGAAAAGTCTACTGTGTGGTGAAAGAAAGGAAGAAAAGAAAGAAATCAGGAACTTCTGTAAAGTTGACGTTGCTTTTTTCTTTTTTTTTGATGGACTGTTTTTCCATATCCGCAGAGGGTGAATCAGTCCTCCACTGACAGTATGCTGTGCTATAACTTTCCCTAAAATAGGCTGCACAATAAATGGAGCCTTTTTAGTAATGTTCTGAGTTCTGCAGGCTCTGAGAGAGTTGCTGGGAATGCATTCCTTCTCCCTCAAGTTGTAGTAAATGTTCAATTAGTTTATTTACCTCTCTGCTTTTAATTGGTTCATCCTATGCCAGTTATTTGTGGGTGGAGAAGGGGAGGATATGTGAAGTACATCGCAATGAGTTCTTTAATGTATTTTTTAATTTTCAGCACAGACTTTCAGCTACAGGAAAAATCAATCTTAATTCTAAAAGATGAGAAAATAGATTGATAGTATCTATTTCTAAAGGTATTTTTCTTGCAGACGCAAAATGTGAGGTTTTTACTTCCAACCAAATATGAATGTTTTTCCAAATTTTTCTTCAAAGAAAGTTTGAGCATTTTATCTATCTAAATAAATTTGCTTTATGCCCCAGAGAATATCGTATGTTCAGTTATAAAAAGCCAGAAATGTAAAAAAGCCAAAGGAATTGGAACCATCAAAGAATATTAAGAAGTGAAACCAAATTTCATCATTTCAGACCCACTATGTATTTTATGCAGATATTTTTTTGCCCATAACACACTATGTAGAAAATATTGAATGATTCTGGCAAAAGTTAATCATCTGTTTGAACAGTTTGCAAGGATACCAAATAATGTATTTCTTCTTTATCTTGCAATAATCTTTCTGATACCAATTTTTTTCCATTTCTGCATCTCTTCTCTGCACACCTGCCTGTCTACAGAATTCTAAATTCTATAGATAACTTGAGGCAGAGGCGAAATGCTAAGCGTTACTTGAAAAAAAGAAAGACCACTTTCTTTAAAAGCACTTTCTAGATTGCACTTTTCATTGACCTTGAATTCCTCAAAAACATGAATGCAAAGAGCTTGGTGATTTGCTAGAGGTAGGAAGAGAAGTTGTGCAGTTATCCTTCAAAATGAAGAACACTTCAAGGTCCATGGTAATTCTGGTTATTAACAAGTTGTTTTTCTTGACTACTTCAGTTTTCTTTTTCTGTATTATGAATATGTCCCTGTACCAACAAATAGCACAGAGGCAGAGGTGAAAACCAGACTGAAATTTGTGTTTAATTTCAGTACTTCATGTGGTGCAAGGAGCTGCTGATTTCAGCTGAAGCTGGGATGAGACCAAGGCACTGACTGTGTCCCAATACAAACACAGTCTTTTGATCACTTCTTTGGTTTTCAGCTTCCTTGTCCCAAATGTCCCAAAGGGTGTCCCTGATCCTATGAGCCAGCCTTTGTAGACCCCAGTGCAGGTCCCAAGTGCTACTGGTGATTCTGAGTTTCGGGTTTAAAAGCTGCAGAACTGTTGAGTATGAAGTGCTTTGGTGCTTTCTGTTGATTGTGTGAGTCCCTGCAGCAAGGTGAAAATAATGTCTTGAGAAATTACAGGCAGAACTGACATGCTTACTTAAACATCCTTTCGTGGTAATTTTGCGTTGGTTTTGGGTTGGTTTTGTTCATTTTTACGTCAGATTTTCTGCATGGCTTCCCATGAAGGTTTGGGTTTTAATCTGTTGATAAAACAGGGATTTTTCTTGTTGACATACTTCCTTTCCCTCTTTATGTAAGATGATAAAATATATTTCAGTGTGTTTCTTCTCGAATTCTAAGACAGAGAAAGATGTGTGCAACCACTAAGACAGCAATAAAATGTAAAAGGCCCGTGTATTTGTAAGTTGGTGGCAGAAGTCATTATGACTTGTTGGAATAGAATATGAAGAAAAGTTGAAGAGAATTGGTGTGAAACTTTCCCTAACTAAAGTGTCATTTTCAGTAGATTTTTTTTTCTCTGCTTAATTTTTAGTTATGTCCTGTGGCAATATCTGGCAATAACGGTATTATTGAGAAATATGTATTAGTGTAGCTGTAAGCACCTTTAAAGGTTATTAAAAACCCCTCATGAAACAAAGAAGAAACCCAAAGAATTCTTCAAAATTATTGTCCAATATTGCTTATGGTCTGTGCAATATGATGTTCGTATCCTTTGTAGGTTAGAAATTAATCCGTAGTTTTATTTCCAAATGTCCAAAATTGGAGAAGCGTTGGAGATAAAACTCTTTCAGATCTCAGAATTGCACCTTCAGTCTCTTAGGATAAGTAAATAAAACAAATTAATTTCTAGGTGGTCAAACTGGATAAACTAGCAATATTGAGCAAACAAATATTCTGTTGTCATTAGACTGCAAGTGCTGAATGATAGTTGTGATTTTAGGGTCTACTTCTCAGTACGATTGAGAATTCAATTTGGCAAGAACTCCTTTTAATTAATTTATTATTGCTTTGCCTCAGTGGAGTAGTGTGACAATGTGTGGTGACATAGCAGTTGTGCCATTTGGACAGGACAGAAAGAATTACGAGTCACTGTTGGCAGCTTAGGTGGAGTGCTTTCTTTGGTTTCTATTGTAGGAGCTGGTTTTCCTCCTACTTTATAATGATAGCCAGAGGAAGCGGAGTGTGAACACATTTTGTCCGTTGCAGATTTTTCTGTAAAAAAACTTCCCAAACCCAAAAGATTTTATCATACCGAGAGCTAATTCTGGGAGGTCTGTGGATAGTATTCTATTAAAGAAGGCAAATGAGTTCTTGCTGTACAGAGATAGTACTGAGTAATTTGAGGGGTTTGTTTGTTGTTAGTCATGTTAATTCTTTGTAGGACTTTCATATAGTAGATGAGCTTGAAAATCCCCTTTCCTGAGTTCCACCTGCCTCTTGGAGTGCATGAGCACTGCTTGTGTCACTGAGTCTGTAGCAACAAACTGCTCGCAGGATTCTGCCGTTCAATTCTTGGTGCTTTAGTGTGCAAAATTGTGAGCGTTCACTCACAAGTAATACTGAAGAAGCATAAGCACAGGCACCCAAATATTCACAGCAATTTTAACTTTCAACTTCAATTCCAAACTAAATCTAAATATTTGATCTTTAACAAAAAAAAAAAAAAAAAGTTTTTCAGATTGTAAAATGAAAGTGCACAACCCTTCCTTTGCCCACGTCCTAAAATAGTAGGAGTCTTAGAAATTGAAGTAGTTCTATCAGTGTTTGTGCGTAAGAGGTTTTTTCTCTAAATATTTGTGCCTTGCTCTTCTTCCCATTCCAAAACGAAGGCCCAGTAAAGCACCCAGCGACAAGCCCCGTGCGCTGGTTTCTTTCGAGTTCCGATTCGGTGCCGAGTCGAGTTCAGCGGAACACGGCATGAACCGGCAGAGCAGTTGCGGTCGGCAGCCCCCAGTCCTTCTGTACGTTGGCCGACACCTCGAGTCATAGCAAGCATTTCTCAACTGGGAGAGGGTTATTTGTGCTACCCTTTTTTCTATCCAATACATTCCTGGTACAAAGGATTCAGTTGAATAAAAAAATGTAGTAACCTGTGCAATTTCTGCTGGAGATGTACTGGATGAGTGTGCTGATAGTACACAATGCCTCTTGTCCTAGCAGACTTTTAAGAACTTTTCTGAACATGAATCGTTATTTCATACCACAGCCAGGATTTCATGGTCCCTAGGGTTGTCTTTTCTATGCCGAACACTCGGTTATATTGTCAGTTTAACTTATTTGGAAAATGCTATTCTAGGCATGTCTTAACTAGATACAAGATTTTTATTTGCTTTCCCAACCTGGAGAGCCAGCGAGCGAAAGTCATGACATAATTATAGATATATGAGATGTCATTGCTTAATGAAAGCCTGAAAATGCCACACAAATGTGATTTCCTTCTCTATTTTCCTGGAAATTATGATCGGTTGAGGCAATCGGGATCAAATTTGAACTCTGTAAATTGTGCTGCTATAACGGATACCAAAATACCTAAGTGCGATAATGAAAATGAGATTGCTGTTTAAAATGTTGTGCAAAGCTGTTTTACGTACTTATACTTAAATACAGTAAAATTAAAATGATTGGGGTATTTTATTTTCTGTGGGGTTTTCTGTTTAGTTTTGTTGAGGTTTGTTTGGTTTTTTGGTGTGGGTTTTGTGTTGGTTTTTGGTTTTGTGTTGGTTTTTTTTTCCCCCGGGGCTATATGTTAGTCAAAATGTATGTAAATGAATAAAATGAATTAGCAGTTATTCATCAGTCAGCATGTACATGACACATGTCCTCAAAACAAAACTGACGGGAATAACCATTGCCAGTGTATGAGTAATTGAAGTATCTACCAGTTCGCTGAAATCAGGTGAAAAACGAGGTGTTTGGCTTTTCTAAGAGTATCCTCATTTTTACATGTCCAGCTTGTATCACAGGCAGTTAAGTTCTGCCAGAGGAAGAATAAAAGTCAGTTTGGCAATTGAGTAACATTGCACCCAGAGTACAGAGCCATCAGTGGACAGATGTTAATTTCCATTTTTCTTCACACCCTTACTTATCAGACTGTCCTGTAGTTTATACCCTTTCTATTCTTCCTGTCTCCTGCTTTTCTGTCAGTCTTGAAGGGAAGGAGAAATGCTCTGCAACAACCTGGCTGCTGTTATTACAAGTTTGTGTTGTGTAAATCCGTTGCAGATAAGATCAACTAGAGAAATGCCTTTTTTCTGGAGAACTTTTAGAAAGGCACTTCACCCTAGTGAAATGAGACGCATAATTAGCGTAAAGAATTGACGAAGAAAAGATGGAATGCTTACATGATTGCTTGATAAGGAGTGTTTTTATTTGCTGATACGCGTCAGTGGGAGATCTGGTGTCATTGCTCAAGATATGGAAATGAAATCTGAGATAACCTCTGTTCTGTAACCTATTACAAAACGCGAGGTTGGGAGTACAGCGTAGTGAAAGGAACACTATCCAGATGGCACCGTGGTGACAGGCTTTATATCAAAGACCAGCTGAGATAAAATAAGGGCGGGCAAGAGAGGGCCGCTGAAAATCACTGATGCCTGTTACAGATGTAATGTAACTCTCTCTTTATGGGCAGAATATATTTGCATAAAGTCATTGATCAATGATTTTTCTAATCCTGCAGTATTCCAGGCATGTCCTAGCAAATTGATGAACATTTCTATCAATCGTCAGTGCAGATGCCTAATTATATTACATATTTAGAAAAGATGGATTTTTCCCCTCCTGGAGCATATGTAAAAGTTGAATGCTGTGCTCTTTCTCCTTTCCTGCTCCCATTAGGATGAAGGGTTTTTTTCCCTTTAAGAATAGCCTGGAGCCATGCAGGCTGCAGAACTTATCAAGATAAGAGCAGTGCCAGGTTAGAATTATTAGTTTCCTGAATCTCTAACCAATGTGCTTTTTGAGGAAGCCCAGTGTTATGGCTTGTGTGCTGTAAGACCACTTACACTGCTGCTTCAGTCCAGGAGACAGAGATTTCTGGAAAACCTTCTCTCCTGTGCTATTAATTGTTCATGCAAATTATTCATTTGCATGCTCTTCGCATCCTGTGACCTGCCCTCCATCCCCTTTCACTAATACAGCTCCTTCATCAGTAATATAAAAGATGTACAACAAGCATTTTGACTGCTGAAAGGCAAATGAATTGTGAATGGCCTAATGCAGAGGACAGTCAACTTTATTTTTAATGCAGATGTGAGGCTCGGCACCTTCACCAAAAGCTGAGCTGAACGCTGTGATGGGAATAAAACTCCTTGCAGATAAAGTTCAGGTGATGACAGAGTTCTGAGGAAAAGTAGCAAGCTCAAGGTAGATGAGTAGTCATTTTATGCCTTAATTTGCAATTCATTGTTTATATGACTCCCCAAAGCATCTGGATGACGATACTACAGTAGTTGGATGTAATTCTACTGACATTAATAAGTCTTCTTTGTCTAGGGGGAAGAGGCTGCATTCCTGTGCGGCACAGGTTTCTGTAATATCAATGTCAAATATACCAGGATGTCCTCAGTCTTCCTGTGACACCGTTTCGGGTCCAAAACTGGAGTTGACTGCAGGAATTCCTGCACTAACCCTCTGGGGTCAGTCACTGCAACAGCCACAAAATGATAATTTTAAAAAAAAAAGTTTCAAAAGGCATAATGGTTACCTTCTGGTTTTGTGCGTGCAATTAAAGGTAATGTTTATCACCTACAGGGGTATAAATGGTTTGTCTTTTTCAGAGGTTGCTTTTGTCCCTTACTGTGCTTGTGGAACAACATAGACAAAGGCTCTGCACTGTGGCCAGCCTCTATATGAGAGAGGACTCAACACCCTGGTTTCTCCGAAAAAAGAAAGTAAAATTATGATGGAAGCTCTGTATGCCAGAATTGCTGGTCTACTACTTCAAGTACTGTATCAGCTATTTAACCTTAAACTGTAGCTGTGGGGATCGGGGTGTTATACATTGTTTATTATTAGCATTGCCCAATATTTTTAGCTGGGACAATAATACTCTATAGTAAATTAGAAATCAAACCAGTAATATGTAGATAGCTTACAAGTGAAGTAGACAGTTACATTTGCTCCTGAAAAGAAATGCATATGTAGAAGCTTCTTCCGTTGAAAAAAATCAAATATTGTCTTTTTTTCCTGTTGTTCACAATGTATATAATGTAAGTATAAAACTTGGAAAAGAAAGGCATATGATTTGTGCCAGTTAGACTTTCTTTACATAGCGCATCCAGTTCTGTGTTTAAGAAAAAAAAAAAATATAAAAGCTGCTGTAATGATGAAAGTAAGAAACAATTTAAAATAATTTGAAGGCAAATAATCGCAATTTCTATGTTAATTTAGTTAGCGTAAATGAAGCAATTTCGTGTTAACTGGTTTGGTACTTTGGAAGCAGAATTACATTTCTGTTTTGGGGTGAATAAACTGAATGTATTGTTTTAGTATATACTAAATGATGGATGGCCACGCCTGGGACGTCTGCAGATCCTAAGAAACACATTTTGAAGCACTGTAAGGTCATCCAGAAACATTTCTTGTGCTATACCATGTTGGTCTTTGGTATTTTAGAGATAATTCAGAAAATAGCTTGGTCAGTTGAAAGGTCATCAAATGCGGTGGCTACATAAAGCCACTGAAGGAAACATCGAACAGTAGCTCCATTTATTTTTAAAAACTGTACCCATTCCTCTTCTCTATGGGGTGCTAGGTGGCATGAGTTATCTGTGGTTTGATGTTGTCAGACACTGCCTGAGACTGGGGTTTATTTGAGGGCAAAATAGAAGAGAACGTTGTGGAAGACAGGTTGATGGTTGTGATAAAGGGGTGTAGGAGCATATACTGAACGAGGTCTTTGTTCACCAGATGGGTAATTTAGATTTGCTTTTGCATCTTTTGCCTTTAGAATCTTAGATTGTGTTTGTCAGCAAAAGTGCTTTGTTGGGAGAAGGGAGGGTGGGAAAGCAGATCTTGTTCATGGCTTTCAGCTTTGGACTTGGCTCCTGTGATCGATAACTTGCCGCAATGCAGCATCTCTGCGACGACGCTTGAAGGCCGCGGAGAAGCCCCCGTTGGTGCAAGAGGAGGTTGCGGGCTGGGCGGGCTCTGCAGAGGGGGGTAGTCCACTCCAGGAGCACCCGAGCTTCTTACTGGCTCCTTGGGCAATTTCAGTGATGTCTTAAAAGGGTTGGGTCCATTTTATCTGCAAGACACCCCGTCTTCCCATCCACAGCTAGGGCGTTAGAAAGCAGGTGAGGCACTTTGGCTAATACTTAGGCTGGAGCGGTTAGGACGGACCATCCACAATGGCAGTGTTATTTTATTTTGTATGCATGCAGGTATTACAGGGAAACAGCCATGTATGGAGAGCAGTTGACTCCTTTTATTTAGCTACTTCTTGCGCTTGTAGAATATTTCCGAACAGATCATGAGCGCTTCGAATTTTTTTTCCGTGTATGTTTTATTTTGCACTTTTTCACTCTATGGACTGAACGCAAATGAAGGACTGTGAGTACCTGCTATTCAAATTGTTACGGTTTCATAGCTGTGTTGCATACGTATTGCGTGAATGTAATCAGGTATTGCTGCTTCTCATGGACAGCTGGTGTTTGGGAGAGATTTAAAAATTGGAAAGATAGGTGGTTTTGAGCATATTGACCTTTTTCTTGTGTGACGCACACAAGTGCTGTCTAATGTATTATTAAAAGAAAATCTTGATGGAAAGCAGATCCCTTTCCAGATTCACCAAGAAACATGTAACTGCCCTTGTCTAGGAACTGCATGTTGTCTTTGTTCTTTCAAAACGTTTACTTTCCTCTATAAATGTAACTTTTCCTCGACAATTGTTCATACATGCAAGTCTAAATTCACAGGATGTGTGTTTCACACATTCTCTCTTTCATTCGTGTGGATTTATACTAGCCTGTACATTAGCCTTCATTTCCAACAGGTATGAATTGCAGGTAGGTGCATCGCATACTGTTACAATATAAAAATGATTCTTCAAATATGGTCTGCATCTCTTGCAATTTGGGGAGGCACTTTTGGCAGTTAAGGTGAAGTTTCCTCTGTAAAAGATTTGATTCTTTTCTCTTTCTCTGCTGTCAAAAGTTGAGAATTGCCTTTGTGGTTCTGTGCCGCACCGTGCACGTTGTCGCAGTGTTGGAGCTATGAAAGACCTCTTTCTGCTGCCCTCTCCCAGTGGGAATGCCAGTGGCCTTGGGAGCCAAGGGGCAGCTGATACACTGGGCTCCCGAAATCGGGGGTTGCTCTGCCAGAAAGAGCAAGGGGCGTAATTTCCCTGCGTGACCTGTAGGTCTGCCTTCGGAGAGAGGCGGAAACCTGGGGTTTGGGCAGCTCGCTCTCCGTGGTCACCAACCGCCTGCCGCCTCAGGGGCTTTTGCAAAACCTTTTGCACTGACACCCAGACGCTGGGGCTGAACCGCTACCATTTCTGTTGGTTGTTGCAGTTCTGCTTCCGAAGGAGCTGCCTGCAGCGGCCGTGGGTGTGCCAGCTCACCCTGCTTTGGCCCCAGTGGTCGACTTGGGACTCGCAGGGATCCGCAGTCCCGCGGCGCTGCCGCATTGCGGCACTTGGGCTGACAACGGGCTGGCGCGACGGCCGTCCCAAAGAGGTTGGATATTGTCACACAGCCCCTTACAATGCGTCCAGAAGTCCTTTTCTGCTCACTTTCTCTAGCTCTTAAAAGACAACTAATGTCTACCTGCCACTTGGAATGGCTTTTCTGTTCCTGGGTGTGTTACGCTGGCAAGTGTGAAAAGGATATGTTCATTATGGTAGGGAAGGCTATCAAAGTAAAGGCTTTTACTGTAAGGTTGTAGCACGAAGGTTGCAGTGTACTCAGGATGGGACAAATTAAAACACGGTTTTGTAGAATGATGCTGTTCCTTTCTGATCCAAATTTAATCAGTTTCTTTTGGTGGTGTCCTGTAAGAAAACTGCAGCACTCAGCTGACAGAATGCTGAAACCTTTTACCTTGGAAATCTCCATCATTAAACGTCTTCAGCCTGAACAAATGGCAAAAGGCGCTTGCTCCTTTCAAATTACAGAGTTTGGACTGTGTTAGTTTGAGCTGAGTTATGTTTATAAGACTACTTTAGCTTCAGAAAGGGCTAAACTGAAACAACTGTTTCGGCAGGAACCTGAGAAAGTGTTTTATTTTGATGAAGCAATGATGCGTCAAACTTAAGGTTTGTATGATCTGACTCTGTTTTGTTGATTCTTTTTTATCCTTTCCATAAATAGGCTCTGGTAGGCTTTCAGACCTCGGTATGCATTGAGAACCCAATTCAGTTTCCATTGATTTTGGCAGGAGTAGCACAGAATCCATAAACTATAGTACCTGACATGCATACAATTGGGTAACGAGAGCCGTATTTATTAAGAGATCTCTATATAACCTTTAAAAAAAATAGCGTATCTATTTAACAATCTATATTGATATGATTCTAGTATCATTTTAATTCTATGAATTCATTGAACAGGAGATTTTCAAATGAATCTACAAACCACAGTGTGAGTTGAAATTCATTACAATTCTGTTTTGGATTGCTGTGGCTCCTGTGAAAATCTGCATCTAAATAAGTAGATGGTGGGGGCTACATCCACTCCCTGATGAAATCAGCAACAGGGTTTACACTGACTTCAGTGGACACTGGTCTGGGTATTATGATAATTGGACTCGTTCCCAGTGGTTCTAGGCAATAATATCAGCCATGGAAACTGGGTACCACAGAGAAACATCAAAACCACCCTGATGATGTAAAACATTTATTCAGTGTTTGCAGAAATGCTTTTCTTTTTCCGAGTCCAAATACATAGAGAAAATTGTAGAAGTAATTGGGAGTTAGAGCCACAGCAGTCATTCCCAGTACAGTGTACTGAAAAATGTCCAGCCTTCAAGCAAAGACTTGAGAAAATATCTTGATTCAAAAAAAAATAAATTCAGCGTTTCGTGTGTCATTTTTCAGTTTAGAAAAATAGCTCATTGGAGAATCCTTAATTTAACAATAAAGCAGTGGCAGAATAATTTCAGCCTGTGTTTTTCTTGTCTTTGTAACAATGCTTTTATAACTAAAATTTCCATTCAGGCTGGATTGAATTTGTTTTTTTCTGCCTATAATAAGGATGTCATGTAAAAGATTGAAAAGCTGATGGAAATTTCTCTCAAAAGCTTTTTCAAACTCTCACTGGGCATAGGCGTTAGAACTGAGGTATTCAACTGGTGCCTGTATTTGGTACAGATAATACAGGTGATTTGATTCTGTGGCAAAATAGGTATGTCTGTATGTGTAAAGGAGGCTTCCTTAAGGGGAGGTGGTAAGATGTTTCATATAAGACCGTGTGAACGTAATTCTAACATCTTAACACAGTCCACAAACTAGATGACCTGTGTACCCTCATTCTCTGTATAACCTTTGTTATATTTTCTTTTACCTTACCTTGGTTTAGCTCATTTTATGCTATTCTATTATTCTGTTTACTTCATCTTGTTTTAGCATCTTTTTATTTATTTGCGTGTCAGTGTTAAGTAAGCAAATTCAGGCATAATGATGCATCTCTGCGCATACATCATCATAAACACAGGGCGAAAGATAACACGAGAGAGATTTCAGCATCACTTACCAGCCATAAGTCACCCGAATCCTTAATTTTGCTCCTGCTTATATACATATATAATATGATCTTTGATTGTACAGGTCTGTACTATTTTTTTTCTGGCCTCTTTTGCCCATTTGCGCTGATTCCAAGTCCCAGTCTCTTCACCTGGATAGCTTTCCCAACCATTTTCTTAGCTGCAGGTCCTGTCTTGCCCTCTCATCTACTCTTAGTCTCAGCTCCTGACCTCACCAGTCCCAGAGACTCTGGCCAAGACACAGTCAGTCTCTAGAGAGAATTAATGCAGCAATTACAGGACTTAAGTTAATATGCCCTAAAGTTATAGCTGTAGGCAAATGTGATCACCCTGGTTCTTGCTGGGTGATAAAAGGCATTTTTAAAAAAGAATTTGTTACTACAATAACCTTATGTTTTTGAAAGTAATCTCACCCCTTGAAGGGGAAAAAAAATTGCCATAAACATCTGGCCTTTATAATAAGCCTAAATAGTTAAAATCTGACAGTTGTATGCAAATTAAAATCAGCCACAGAACGGGAAATATCAGGCAATTGTAGCAGTAAACACTGCTGGCAGTTTTGTGCATAATTCCACGCTAAGCTTATATGTTTCATTTTTTCAGACGTTTCCAGAAAGAACATTTTCTTTCCTCTGTATGAGACTAGTCATATTTCTGATGTCAGCTTCCCAAGTTCACCATGCCAGAGCCTCTCATGTTGCAGTGATGAGAACATTTGTGAACACATCGGCAAAAGACTAATACTAGAACAGAAGCCACAAATTGGCAACTAGTTATTTATTTCAGTGGATTTGATGTGTCACCTGGAGACTATTTAGAAGATTATTTGCCTGGGCAAACATTGTGTTTAAAAATAGCGCTTGTGTAGTTAGTGCCAGCTCATTTTAGAGTTGGGTACAAATATTGAGACAAAAACTCAGCTGTTATTGCTTTTGCTGCTAATTTGAGGTGTCGGAGCAGAGCTCAACTGCTGTATGTCAGTGAATGAGGCCCCTCGTGAGATCATTATGTTTTCTAACAGTAGAGAATAATGGATTAATCAGTGCAGCATCAGTTGCTTTCATTATAAGCTCGCATAGTAGTTATGGGCTTTAGCTTAAACTGTCTGTGGGGAGATCAAAGGATTGGGTACAAGAGGCACTCAGGACTCACCAAAACTCTTAAGAGATGCAGTTGAGTTTTGGACCTTGTCTGCTGATGGCTGCACACTCTGCAACAGCTCTTTTCTGTATTTTTCCTGTTGTAACAAACATTTCCCCTATATCTAATCAAAGTTCCCTGTTCTGAAACATAAAGCTATTACTGCTTTGTTTAACCCTCGTTGAATACAAGGAATAGAGAATCTTTTTTCCCTTTGCAATGACTTTTTATGTAGTTGCACAGAGGTTGAAGAGTGACACGAATCTGCTGACATGGAGGTCAAAGGTTCTGTCACTGTTAGTCTTAAGATTTGCTGCTAATGCAGTCACCCAAATTTGTGTTTCGTCTCTAGTATTCCAGACAGACCCTAAGATCCTTTTTCTTTATCTGCATAAACACTGATGGAGATGTCGAATCTTGCATGGATTCACCAGTTTCAGTTCACACGTACACTATGGAAAGACTCCATCACCTATTTTTATTTACCAACACTCCACTCCCTACCAAAGCTTCGGGGGCATGGAGAAATTGTCCTTTTGTTGCTGGCAGGGTTGGACTGTTGCGTTGTCTTCTGAACTCCACCGGCAATTTGGGGTGAGGTGCTCAATCTTTTCTTCATCAGTTCAACCACTTCTGAGCAGAAATAACATTATCGAGAAAACTATTTACATGAGAGGCTTAATTATGTTTGGAGATGCCTGGGTTAATTCTTACTAAATTTTCCGGTCCCATTTATTGGATGTATAGTTGCACTGGGGATAGGAAGCCTGGAAACTACAGCAGTTGTGGGAGAAGCAGTAATCACGGAGTATGACAGTAATTCACTCTTGGGAACGTTACAAGCCTGCAGATGCACCATTTGTAGCTATCCATTGCATGCACATAGATAATAATCTTGCATTAGGCCCAATTACATGGTGTTATGGACACACAACACATGGATTACATACACAGCCAACGAGCATACCGTGATAAAGCCGGGGTGTAATTGGAGGAGACAGAAGGAAATGTTTGAGTTGTTAGTGCTACCAGCACTGCAGTGCCTGATACGGCTCTTCCCTGCCAGCCTCGCCTGGTCTCTTCTCTGCTCCCTTTCAAAGTCTCGCTTTCAAAATACAGGTTTGTCACAGAGTGTGGTCACTCAGCACCTTGTTCTTTCCACGGTGTGTTGAGAGAGTTTTGAGCAGGAAACAGAAATGAACATCGTTGTTTAACTTAGAGCGAAGCCCACGGACTCATAGAAGCGTGTGTTGCCCAGTGAGGACTCTTGTTTGCAGGATTCCTGCTATCAAATCGTGTATGCTAGAAGCCTGTAAAGAATCTCTGGTGCCCAAATGTAAAAGGCATTCAAACCCAGAAATATCATAAATGAGCTGATGCCTTTTCAGATCTCTTTCTCCCTTTACCTCTCAGTGAATGGGTCTGAATATTTATTTCCAACTGAGAATTTTGCAAATGGTGCAATGTCCCGTGATCAGCCAAATGTGACAAAAGTAGTCTGATGTGTATCAAAAACCTGAATGGCCAGCACAGCAGAACTCTAGTAACTATGGTAGAAGCTTATTAAGTCTTGGGGAAAAGTGTTAATCAAAAATTTAATCTACCATATAATTTCTCAATTTGATTAGCTGCTTGTGCTAATCAGCTGCAGAAATGGAATGTGAAAGAAAATCAGTCTCTATTACCATCAAAAAACAAAGGGTGTCTTCAACACATGACATGTTCTTCCTTTACCCTTTCATTTTAATCCATTCAGATTGTGAACAAGGAGCATCCCTGGGAGTGTTGTATTGATGCACAGCTAGTAATCTGTGTGTGTTATGAAAGTGCCTTGTACTTAGAAAACTGGGCATTTGTGTAGTGGTTTTTCCTTTTGTCAATGACAAAATAGGATACCAGAACTTTTTAAGCTGCGATGTAGCAAGCGGTATTCTCATCATACACTGTTATGTGTTAAACAAAAACCCCAACCCTTCTACGTACTTTCCCACTTGAAATGTGACTGGAAAACATTAAGGCAGTTACTATTTTGTGATGTACTTATTGAAGTACTAATGGAAGAAATTAAATAGTTAATATTTCAGATAATTCTGTGGTGCCGTATAACTTTTTCTGGCATCATTATCAGAAGATCCTTTCAGTTCACGTCTAGCACTTAGCTGGGATAGAATGGGTAGACATAGTGTAATGAAAGTATTATTATTTTTGGCAAGTCACCAGGCATTCTAATTTTCGTTATATGCTCTTAACTATATCATTAATTGAATTCCAATTAAGTGAAACAAAAATCTCTGTATACTCTGGAATTTACAGAATTGAGAGTGTTTGACTATTGATCTGACAGCCTGGGATTTCTACTCTCTGATTTAGTCTAAGGAACATGAAAGGATGCTTAGAGTTCTGAGTTTTTAAAATAAAATGCTTGTATTATTAGTGTGGTTCAAAATTTAAATCCTTTCCTTTTTTTCCATAGAAGTTGTTTGATTTCTTTTAGCAATAGGAATATATATTTTTTCAGACTCTCATCTAGTCCTGACACCTAGAGTCCTGTTCAAGGGGGTGGAGAAAAGAGTAAAGAATAATGCATAAATATTATTTAAAGGACACACGCACAACAGTCATTTCGACAGGTTAATGATTTTCATGTTATTACTTTGAGTCTGGATTTAACAACTCTGTTGGGGAGCTTCGGTGGTGTACTTGAATTTGGAGCGAGGCAGAAGAGAAGAGAAATGCAACCACATGTAGTTAAATTTGCACCAAAAGTTTAAAGGAAGTAGACAGGTAATCGTTTTAAAATAGTGATAGGATTGCAGAGTGAGCACTGTTTCCTTTTAAAGAAATCTTATTATTAGGGGCTGTAAATCAGCTTTAATCTTCAGAAAGAAGGCAGTTCCATGCATGCCTCTAACCAGTTTGGGAAACAGACAGAGAAGGTCCTCTGGGGTTGTAAATTGAAGTCACTGGGACTATGACAGTTGTTACTGGTGGAGGATGTACCACCCCGAAGATTGCTGATCCCACGTTATGTCTTCCAAGTAGTCCTTGCAGGACCCTTAGGACTGCTGCAGGCTGCTTCTGCTTAGCTTGCAAGATCTGACAAGGATCACAGCCCAAGGTGGGAAGTTTGCTGGCATAAATAATATTATCTGTAACCTGAGTTTCCTGATTCAGCATTTTGGGTGTGAATGGTTTACAGGGAGGAAATTTCTAAATGACAGGACAATGCTTTCTCAAGGGACAAGAGTAGATGGGGTTCTGGAAGAGGTGGGAGGTATAAGGCTGGGGAGAACCCAGCAGAATACAAGTTTCCCCTTGTTATGATGGAGGAGTCAGAAAATTCTGGGAGATACTTATTTCTCACAGTTTCCTGGTCATCGGATCCTATGGATTTGAATCTTAGCTGGATCAAAATGAGACTTGCGCCTTGGAGCACGCGACTGGAGCAGAATTTGGTTTGTTACCTTCATGTGCTACAAATGCCACTGTATTCTGTGTTTACCCCCAGTCAGGGCACGTACTTTTAAAAATCATTGCTGGGAAGGACGTCTCTACCTGAAAAAAGCTCCATTCACCAGCCAGAGAGTTCCTGCTGCGTAGGAGCTGTTTGCTGTGCACACCCTGAGCAGCAGGGTTAAACTCCTGCCGCTACAACCGGGCTGTAAGGCAGACAGCTCGCTGCCAATTAGTGCCCTTTGCAGTGTTTGGCCTTCTTTGTTCTGAAATAATTGCTGTTATCATAGATGTTTTATTGCCTTCATTATGGTTAACATTTAAATATCAATGAAATAGTATGCTACTAATTCATCTGCACAATAGCTATCTGCTAGAGTTATCCCTGAAATTTGTGTGTAAGGAGTAGATTAATTCAGCACTGACTTAAGATTCTTAGGAGGGGGGTTATATATTTGTTGAGGAATTATGGGAAACCGTCGCTTATTAGGGGCAAAACCTGAGCCGTTCTCATCTGATATTTTGTGAGTAGAAATACTGTGTGAGTGGAATAATGCTTTAAGAAATATAAAAATATTTTTGAATCATCAAATCAGACAGCAAAGGCTGAGCTTTCCACATCCAGATGAAGAATTGCACTGTGAGATAGGGATGTGCTCCCTACCTCACTTAGAGCAGAAGGAAGCTCCCTGTCCTGTTCTGCCAGAAACCACTCCATATCATTTTGACATCAGTAGAAAGACTCCCTTGAATTCCTGTGGCTTCCAATGAGTCCTGTAGTGCCATGTGTGACCTGATTCAGTTTTTGTGAGCTGACATAACATGTGGCTTTTATTTATCAGTGTACACTTAAAATCTTCCCATCAAGCGCATAGCTAACTTTAAGTAACAGACAACTGAGGCAGAGGGTGAATAATATTCTTATGTTTACAGGAAACAAAAAAATGGTGGTGCAGTTCAAAATTCCATTTGTGAGCCCTGTTTTCACTTCCAAACATGCATGTGCAAATGCAAATAAATATAGTTATTGAGGGGTTAGGGTGTGGATGTGTCTATATATTCACCCTTAGAAGAGGGTTTGTTCACTTTCAGAAATGGTTGTACAAGCTTCTTTTGGCTAACTGTGCACAAATGACTTTGGTTTGCACCACTGCCTAAGTAAGGTAAATCAAGCAGCAGCGACTGTATGACAGAGAGGTTCATTTTGCACCATACCTGCCACAGTGAGGCATCTGTGTTGTCACCATGACTTCAGGAGGAATCCAGAGGTAAAGCTTTCCAGATGCCGCAGGAAGGCAGTGGCACGTGCAGCTTGTGATGCACAGCTGACGAGATGACCCGGCTGGTAGCAGCCAGGGCTTGCTCTCAGCTTTACTTGTGATCTTCACAGGATTTCACTCTTCATCTTACCACTGAACTGCGTTTTGAGTCTTTGCATATTGAGAAATTGAATATGCTGACCTGTAATTTTACATACCCATTGATTCCAGTACTTAGCTATATGTTTCTTGTCCAACTTTTGGTGGCATGAAGTTTTCCAGAGAATCTGGATTGAACACTGTGTATGAAGCCACGGTGCACTAAGGCCAACAGCTCTTAGCAGCCTCGTGTGTGAACATGTGGGACTCGACTGACACAGATCTCTGGCAAGAGACCTCAGATGTGGATTCCAGATTTCCAAAACTTTACTTTCACTGACATAACTCGCTCTGCTCACAGATTTGGAAAGGGAGGGTAGTTTTACTCTGTTGGTGCAGTTCGCTGTCATGGGTACACCAGCCCTCGAGCTGGCTCCAGCCCGATAGCGCATCCAGCTGCTGCGGCACTAGGCTGCAATACCAGCTATGTTCCCGCTAACAGAGTGGTCATGTTCTGTCCTGCTGGGATGCAGTGCAGCTGCAAGACAAGGGTGTCAGAGCCAGCTCACCCACCACTCCAGAGCCTGCCTGCACGTGGCACATTGCTCTGCAGCCTCTTGCCTTTGCCAGTGTGTGCATGTGTCTTCCTGGGCACCAGAACAGCAGTCTGAATAGGGTATCATCTAATTTAGCTTTAACCTGCTGATGTTGTAGATGATGGTTTTGCCATGGGGTTTTTAAGCAGAATTATAAAAAAGATTTTAAATTAGCAGATGACCAAGAAAGGCTAGTTATCTTCTGTAAAACTTTTCCAAGAGCTTTGGAGATTGAAGAGATCCAGGAGATTGAAGAGATCCACATGCCAAAGATCAGGACTCTGTAATGTCTTTTAATACTTTAATAATAATTGTGGTGTAAGCCAACTCTTTGGATGGTTCTCATCTTGTGGTGATCTTATGTCCTATGTAAATACATAACATTGGAACAACTGAATAGTTCAGGAAAGGGTAATGTGCCTTTAGGTTGCTTCAGGAGGTACTTTCTTGAACCCGTACATAGATGCACAAAAGCACTATCTTCTGCCAGAGTGATGCTGTGGAGGGCTGTGCCCCTTGGATAAAGCAGAGGTTGCTCCATGCCTTGGTGCTCTGGACACCACGCATCTCAACTCGGCAGCTGCAGCCAGCAGCAGGACTGGCCACACCAGGACATGGAGTCATCACCACCCCCATCAATTCTCCTGACAAACTGGTCTACTGTATTTGCAGATTTGGTGCCCTTGCAGCATGGCGATTCTGCCCTGTTGGAGTGCTTTCCATTTCCTGTGCCTTCCTGATAAACTTTATAGCTTCTAATTTGCTAGAGAGTCATTGATATAACTGGTAGCTACGTAAATGGGAGCAGCACATTCAGCTGATGCTAATCGAGTCAGTTCATTTTTTATAAGCAGCACTAAGGAGGTGCCTACCAGCAGCTGAGATCATGTTCTCTTTAAGCCCTGCTTTGGTAGGGCAGCAGAAATCCCTACGTGCCTGGGTCAGGACATGTTTAATTACAGTCCATTCCACTACCCACAAATTTTTCCATAAGGAAGCCAAAGAAAGGGTACCCATCCGTCCACATGTTTTCAAAAGGCCACTGGAGCTGTCTGCCTGTGTTAGCTGGCTGCGTTAACAAGCCTGGGAGAATTAACAGCAATATTTTTGTGCAAGAGTGAGCGCTTTAAGCGCAAAGCTTTCATCTCGCGGAGAGCGAGTTTGATGTTCCGCCACTCAGCTTGCACCAGGTTTTCAAGCAAAGCAGCAGCTTAACCAAAAACTCTGGATCTCTTCCAGTACTCGATAAAAACTCATGTCCTGTGCTCGTTGGCACTCAGAGATGGTAAATAGTAACCTTCATCCAGTCTTGTGCAGTTGGTGGTTGCTTTGCCCTAACGGTATCTTTCATGATATGTCACAAATCTGTCTGCGTGTCTTGCTGCTTGCAGCCTGGCACATTTATTGCCAAGAGTTTTAGCAGCTTGTCTCTCTAAATAGTGTGTTGGTGAAAACAATGTAAATAATTGATCTATTATTCTTTTTTCTCTCTTAACAGTACTCTCAACAATAACAACATCACCCGCATTCCTGTTACCAGTTTCAATCACATGCCAAAGATCAGGACTCTGTGAGTAATATCTTTGAATATTTTAATAATAATTGTGGTGTAAGCCAGTTCTTTGGATGGTTCTCATCTTGTGATAATCTTATTTTGGTCTCTTCCCAACATCAGCAATTCACTCTGCTCTCTTGAGGAAGATGGATACCGAATAAGCCTGGCCCTGTGAGGGCCGTGATGGGCAGGGCAGGGATTTGCAACCGGGCATGTCCCACAGGGATCCCCCACCATGGGGACTGGGACAGCTGAGGCCAAGCTGGGATGTCAACCTGTAGGTCGGGACCAGCTCAAAGGGGACCCGTGGCCAGGCAGGGTGGTCTGGGGCTGAGAGCCCTGGGCTGGGCTGCGTTGTGTTGGAGTCCTGGGCCAGGACAGGGCTGGGGAAGCCCTGGAAGCCCCTGCTGAGGCCAGGCAGGGTTGGGAAGGCAACTGGGACCCTTGGCACCCTGACAGCGAGTTTTCCAAGCTTACTTAGCATTAAGTGAAATTCAGTTCTATGATGATTTTGAATTTACCCAGGAACGAAACTGACTTCTTTTTTGCTACCAGAAAATCCTCAATGTGAAATGTTTTCCAAGCTGGAACGTCATGAAAAATTGTGAAAACAGCTCAGATGGATCAAGTTACTTAATTTGGTTCATGTCCTCCCTTTAAATCCTATTTCTTCTTTTCAAATTCAGAATCCTAATTTCTGAAAGAAGAAATCTTTTAAGAACAAAAAAAGCTTCTTTTCCAGAGACTTTCTGAAACAAAATGTAACTGATTCTCATGCATTTTTTATAAAAGCTTCTCTTACGTCAGATCGATTTTTCTATAGCTGGACACAATTCCACTGGAAAAGCTCTGATTGATGTTAGTAGACCAAAACACAGAGACTGTGAAATTAGACTGTGTATTTTTTGTATAATTTAGCCATAGCCTACCAAAAACATTTTCTTTAAATTATTCCTTTAAATTCCTTTTGAGAATACACAACTCAGGTAAAGTCATGTTTGAACACTTTCTCATTTTATTCCTCAAAAATCTCAAAGTCAACCAAGATATATTTTGTCATAAAAGCAAAGAAAGAGTAGCTAGTCTGAAAATTTTCCATGGTACTGAAAAACTAAAACGCTTCAAGAATGCTGCATATGTGTGTGTAGAATCATATTAAATAAATTAACAGAGCTGAAAAAAATGGCTCTTACTCATTTAGAGAGCAGTCTAAGATAACCTGATTTAAATTTACTTTCTTCATTAAATATTAACGTTCATAGTTTTTAATATAAGTAATTAAATGGAAATGGGATGTTTGTCTTTTAGAAGAGACTGGATAAAGAAGATAAAGGTGTAGGGTTAAGGTTCCTGGAGTTTTGCCTTTTTTCATTCAGTCACAGTGGTCCAGAAAATTTGCCTGGCTTCTTCAGATTAGGCAGACTTGTCTGCTACCAGAGCTCAATGCCTTCTGTCATCTTCCTTTTAGTTTCATTTCAGAGATGGCTTTGTATGTAGCTCCCTGGAGACTCACACTGACTAATCCCCCTCTGCTGTAATTAAGGGGGGGGAAGTAGGAGGAAAAAAAAAAGGGGGGGGGAAGGAAGTCATAAATAGGATTTATAAAGGGAAGCTTTTATATTGAATTCTGAGAGCCACATTTTATAGAACATGAACGCTGACCCATTCTAAAAGGATTTGCTGGAAATTTAATTTAGGGTCTATGGCTAAAAAGGCACCTGTGCAAACTTGCATTCATATTCATTCACCTTGTGTTCACTAAAAGTAGTTTCACCAATATCAAGTGGCATTTCCAGTCTCCCAAGACTGCCTAAAACCATGAAGTCTTTTCTTAGAAGTTCCATACAAAAATTTTCAAAATCCTACATAGACAGATAGAAATACAGTGAAATGGTTTAGTTCTGTTTCCTTCTGTTTCAACAGAGGCAGAAAAGTCATCAAAATAGCAATTAATGTAAGATAAATACAAGAATCGAATAGCATTTCATAATCTTTTCTGCTACTCCTTCTTACTGAAATTTCTTCCTCTGTCTCCAAGTCATCTGAGCACTCTTCACAATTAATACTTTATTAATTATAATTATTAACACAGCTAGTTTGCATAGCTACCTATTACTCAATATGTTCTGAGTATCTTCTATGCAGAATGTAGTCTAACACTGTTTCGATTTAACCAAGTTTTGTGTAAATGGATAGTAATATCCTAACAACTAACGTACACCTGAGCACAGGTAAAACTGATCAGGTTTTGTACATCAACGTAAAGAATTTATGTGAAGATATTATTTGGAGGGGAAATATTAATATTCCCATTTCCTGAGCTTTATTTCATTTGATAACCTGAATGGTTTGCATGAAAGCAGAAAGCTGTCTGAGGCATAATGGCTAAATGAGATCCACTATTTATTTTGTTGATTGTTGATGCAAATTCACTCCAAATGGGCCATGAATGATGTTTGTTACAGTTTGTGACTCTACTGTTTTCTTAATAAATGATCACCAGTTTGTCCACCTTCTTAAATAGCTTCACACTTAGATGTGCTTTTTTGGATGGTCTTGTAGGGATTTCCTGGTCTGAATGTTACTTAGGCAGGGACAAGCCCTTTTTCCCATCCAGCAGAAGCCCAGTGTGGTGTGGATGGTGTTTTCCTATCTGTCTCTTTTACACACTACTGAGATCTATTAGCATGACTTTTGGGGCTGCTTGTGCCTCAGCTGTGATAGTTCTGTGGATAAATAGCTTTTTCTTCATGGCTCTCAAAACAATCTGCTCATTTAAGAACAGGGAAAGAAAAATAAAGAGCATATTCAGCTTCAATATGACCTCTCAAGGGAAAGAAAAAAAAAAGTGCTAGTAAGATTTGAAGCACTTGAAGAATTCTTGAAAGAAAAAAAAAAGCTCCTCTGTGCTAACCTTTTCTATCTGTCTTCTGTGTTGCTGAGTTTCACTGATCTTCTTAGCCTTGATTGGAGGTGACAGGAATTAGTTTTTATTGATCTGCTTTCCTTTGCTTAAAACAGCTTTATTTATGTTAAAGCTTGTCCTCCATACCTATTTGCTTAATGGTAAGTGTCCTGTTGTCTCTGCATGTGTGAGAGACTGCTGAGATAGGTAATTGCATAATTTATTTTAATATTTTTTATTTAAGGGTAAACTGAAAATGTACCACATCACTTCCATGCTTTCCATGTTCAGAGGGAATTGGTGTACTATGCTTTTGAAATACTGTGAAAAGTCTCTTTATGGCTGTATTCATTAATAGAATTATCAAAAATATATCCTAATAGGATGCTCTGTTAAGCTTGCTAGGCTTTCTGAATGGTCTCCTGTGGTGGCTTGACCTTGGCTGGATGCTAGGTGCCCCCCAAGTCATTCTATCACTTTCCCCCCAAGTCATTCTATCACTTTCCCCAACTCCTCTCAGATGGACCAGGGGGAAGAAAACAAGATGAAACTCATGGGCTAAGACAAAGGCAATTTAATCAAAAAGGAAAGCAAGGCTGCACCCGGAAGCAAAGGAAAACACAGATTTACTCTTTACTTGCTCTCAGCAGGTGCTGTCTGGCCCTTTTCAGGAAGCAGGGCTCCAAACTTGTAGCAGTTGCTCTGGAGGACAAGCCAATGCCCCCCAGCTCCGTTTCCTAGCTTTTATAGTTCAGGTGATGTCATATGGTATGGCATGTCAGTTTGGGACAGCTGTCTCAGTCATGTCCCCTCCCAAGATCTTGTCCATCCCACTGCAGGGGGAATGGATTGTTGAAAAAAAACACCCCATCCTTGGTGCTGTGAGAGCCCCATTTAGCAGGAGCTACAACACAGGTGTGTTCTCAGCAGCTTTCCAGCTCTCAAGGCCCAGCACAGCACTGGGAGGGCTGCTGTGCGGAAAGTTAACTTCAGCCCAGGCAAACCCCAATTACCTGCTCGCAAAAGCAAACTACAATATCTGCACAAAGAGCTTGGACAGACGATGAGATAGGGCTCTGCTGAGGCAGGTGAGCTGGCAAAGAGGAGGCAGCTTGCACAACTAAAATGGGGACACCCAGGAACCAGCCGTATGAATTTAGTGAGGAAAAAAAGCAACTCTCAGAACTGGAAACCTGCCCCTTTTTGTGAAACTGTGGTTTTATTACACCTGCCTATCTAGGTCCACACAGGGATGCAGGAAATGGAATAGAATGAGCTCCGATTTGGTTCCTCAAGGAAGACAGTTCTGACTATCGTTGTTCACTGCTGTGGTGGGAGGGGGTAGTACTTTGAGGGTTTAAATGAAGTTCTTGCTCTTTAAGTCAGAACAAAGTCTTAGGATGATTTCTGGCTAGGTGATATTTATTTTCTTTTGTTTGTGTATGTATTCTCTTTTGTTGGTAAATGTATTCATTCTTTCAATCAACAAAAAGTGTTTCAGGCAGATTAATGGTTCATGATAACAAAACTTCACTAGAAATCTAATTTACTGCAGTGTCAATTAAAGAGCTTCATAATCCCTAAACGCAAGGTCTTCTAGCCATCCTCCTTGAAACAATTACATTTTACAGTGCTCCCAGGAGACTAGCATCTTCCATCTCTACAGGATAAACTCTCAGCTCCAGATTTGTGGTCTTTCTTACTGAGAGTGCCTACCCCAGACATACAAATCTGGGGACTGTCAGCCCGGACACCACTGCTGCTGTGCAATATGAAGATCTCACAGATAGGCAGTTAATTTCTTTGGTGGATGGACAAGACTAAATCCTGTGCACACCAGTTGTGTGAGGTTTTAAAATGTCATGTCTGTAATATTAGTGAATAATACTTTGCCTAACCATTGTTTACAGGATTTTCAATCTGTTTTGTCATTTCAACTTCGGTATAACACTGCAAATGTATGATGCATTACAAGGAATGAAATAATTAATGTCCTGGGATTTTGTTTTGACCTAAAGTTTGGTATCTGTTAAAAGGACCAGATTCACTCCCTGAATGCATCACCGTTTTGCAGGCTTCCCCCCCACAATATGATAATGGTCCTGCAAGTCCCTAGTGCTAGGAACTTGGCCAGCTGGGAAGGGAGCCATGTAGCTAGATCTTCCATGACAAAGAATAGCCCCAGCATTGCTGTGTGGCATGACCCTGTTGTGGTCCCCTTCTTTGTGATGGGCTGAAAATCCCTCTCTAGAACTTGCATACTTGTGCTAAATTGCCACAGTAAACCCAGCATTGATGAATTTTACAGGCAACACAGGAACATGGGAAGTACTGATAGCCTCTGGTATGTAGGGTTTCTTTCCAAGGGAAGAATCATGTATCATCCTGTTTTTCAGCCTGGTCCTTCTGTGTGTACAAGCCATCCTTTGAATTCATTCAAAGATACCACATTCATGCAGTTATTTCTGATACGAAATCCCAGGCAAATTGAGTACTGGGCGAAATCTTAAGTTCTGCATGTTCTTTTCTCTAGAATGGCCAGCTCGTGACTACCTGTAGGTGGGCAATTATTTAACTTCATTCTTCCAAGACATAAATAAATATGACATAAATATAAATAATAGCACTAATTTATAGGTGGGCATTTGTATATTATATGGCAACGTAGACAGTCAAGACCTGACTCAGCTGTAACCAATAACCCGCAATGCTCGTACAGAGGTTGTAGCAAAGAGCCAGCCAGCCTGGTGCTTGCCTGCTGTGGTTTATGTCTTCTGTTTAAAAAGGTACTAAGAACGTGGGGGTTTTTCTGTCTTTTGTAGGCGGCTTCACTCCAACGTCCTGCACTGCGACTGCCACCTGGCCTGGCTGTCGGACTGGCTGCGGCAGAGACGCACCATCGGGCAGTTCACCTTCTGCCTGGCGCCCGTCAACCTGCGGGGTTTTCTGGTGGCCGAGGTGCAGAAGAAGGACTTTGTCTGCTCTGGTAATGATGCCAATTATTCATTTATCTATCAGCTGATGGCTTTATGTTGCTAGTCACAGAAAACCAGGGAGTGGAAAATTACGATGTTGTGTTTGAATGCCATTATTTTTTTCTATTTTAGCATTGCCAGTGGTACCAACATAAGAAATCGATTAAGTGTGGATAATTTGGTATTTCTCAAGGAAAGAGCTTTATAGCTGACTGAAATACAAAAGGAAGGAAATAGCAAACGCTAATCTGGGTCTGTTGGTAAATTATTTAACTATAGAACATGAGGAGCAGATTTTATCCCAGGGACTGGAACAGGATTCTTAGGGACCCAGTGCACTTTGCTGTTCTACAAGTATCCACACTGAAAACTGGGGCTGATGATACAGGGCCAACTCACAAACCATGTATCTGTACAATGGGCATCATCATCAGGTCTCTGGAACTGTACTTGCCTCTTTATTGATAGAAACACATTTTCTTAAAAGAAGACAAAAGAAAGCAAGCAAGGGAGGGTGTGGAAAAATTGGAAAAAGATATCTCTAGATTTGAGTGAAAGGAAGGAGAGGAGAGGCATGGCAGTGTGTATGCTGGGTTGGGGGGGAAACTGGAAGATCGTAGACACAAGTTTGGAGGTAGTTTTGCAGGCATAATGGTAAGTAACACAGACAGCTTGTTATGAAGCTCATGTGAGTGCTAATCTTGATAGACTGTGAGTCCTGCTGAGTTCAACTTTCACAGCTTGTGAGTTTTATCCTCTTGATACATAGGTTGACTGATGGAAATACAAGTGCTCATGCTAGAAATGGTTTCAGGAATACCTTTTTTTCTATAGTTTCATTTACATGTAACAAAGAAAGAGAGAAATGGTTGTACTTGGAGAAGAA
This sequence comes from Actenoides lindsayi, assembly GCA_025331215.1. Lineage (NCBI taxonomy): Eukaryota > Metazoa > Chordata > Aves > Coraciiformes > Alcedinidae > Actenoides > Actenoides lindsayi. Next base: position 113,082 of record WTSP01011164.1, read on the forward strand.
GGGTTTGATCCCCTTAACTATATCATGGATGGTAAATGAATGCCCAGCCCTGGAGTTATGTAGGAAGTGTTCTGGGCACATGGAAAATGATTGTGTGCACCGGTGATTTTTGAGACATGATTTTCAGGAGTGCTGAGCAGCTCCTGTACAGTTGTGCAGATTTGATGGTGCCCAGAATATCTGATAAATTACTTCAAAAGTTTAACTAAAAGAAAAGTTTAGAAATCTAACAGTCTTGGGAGAGTAAGGATGAAAGAAATGGATAAATGAATTAAGCTATTAGCAGAATCTAATTTTACCAAAGAGGTAACCACAGCATTTTTTTCTTATGAAATGAAGTTCCAGACGGGGCATGAGTTCAGCTATTTGGATTTATGATACAGTGAAGTGAAGGAAAAGGAGTTGTTTAAATCAGGAAAAGAGATAATAATTGCTGAATGAGAAATGTAACGTGGACAGAACTCATCTAAACGGAGTTTTCTGTGCAGACTACGACTTCCAAAAAAGAGAAGATTTTTAACAGTTCCCAGTTGGATGAAGAACATATAAGAGAACTCTCAAGATTAGCTTGCTTTTTTTAAAGCCATAAATTAATAAAAATTAAAGGGAAGAGGCTTTTAGTTGGACAGTCTATCAACTGTATCCCCTTATGCTCATTTGGGAAAATATTTTATTTCAGTATATTTATACTGAAGAAGAAACGCATTGGAAGAGTTCAGTTTAATGGAGGATTTAGCAGAGAACTCAGCTTAGTATCTGCTAGTCTGATAAAAACCTACATGGACAGGTATTTTAAAGAGGATATAAATCTTTCCTTCTCCTTATTACAGTTCTTATTCCTGGTTTTACAGCATAGTTTGTGTTTGACTATGAAGTCGAACTATGACAGGAGGTGAATGGTGAACTGAACTTGTCCTTTTACAAAGGAATTGTATACAATATAAGTTTACATGAATCACTGTAACTAGCTTTAAGCTGGCAGTGAGAGTTGCCTTTGCATCATAGTTGTGAAGAGCTGAAATACAATGTAATGAACTACCATGTTTAACTACAGGATCGGCATTTCAAGCACTTTTGGCTTTTGTGCATTGGGAATGTCACCCAGCAAAAGAAAACAGCTTTTCCTCTCTTCCATATGGGCTTCATCAGAGTTCACCTTGCACGTGTTCAAAGCTTGTGCTGTTGCATGCTTCAAAGCAGAAAAAGTAGAACCAAATGAGTTGGGGAAAGGAGAAAAATATCTGTAAAAAATTGACTTCTGGTTATTCTTTGCACCCTATGCAAAAAAATATTTTATAATTTTATGACAAATGTTTCTTTGGAAACAAATTTTGAATGCTGCACACTTAGGAATAGCGTCAGTTGGAAAAGAAAAAGTGAAACACAGAGAAGTGCCGGAACTGGAATGCAAATTACATGATTCCTCTGGACTCTTTGCTACTAGTCCTGCACAGTGATGTTTATAAGCATTAGGTTCAAAGTCTCTCAAGATAATGTTGCTGAAGACAGAGTTATGTGCAGCTCTATCTGTGTAAACTGAATCATACTTGTGTAAACTGAAAGTCAGTCTTGCATAAATGATGTTCAGCTTGTGCACATTAATTGGGAAGATGCTCATTCAAGCACCACTTGTAGGCAAAGTGAGAGCAGCGGAAAAGTTGTTCCAGGTTTCACTTGTGCGTGCCCATGAGCATTTGGCTCAATTGTAGGTAAATGTGTAGGATTAAACTGTGTTCAGTTGCCTGGAGGTAGGTTTGCGAATATGTCTAATTGGATTTGTGTTACCGAGGAGGCGAGGGAAAGGTCATTAGCAGAACTGGGCAGGGTTGGGACTGGATGGCCCCTCACCATCAGGAGAGAGTGCCGAGTACTGCTGGCAGTCCTGTCACCCACCAGAGCCTTCTGGCTGGCTTCTTCAGCAAGCTGTCCCCTCCAGAGCCACCCCTGACAGAGCAGCCTTCCTGGGCCATTGCCTTAAAGCCATCTGTTCCCTAAGAAATCTCCAGGCAGACTCTTTCTCCTGCACAGCCACTTCCTGAGCTCTGGGCTGTGTTTGGTGAGACGGTCTCCTACAAGACAGTATGTTATAGAGGGGGAGGTTGTGTGGCAGCAGCAGTGAGAGCCCCTGTTGATGTGCTGCATGTAAAGAGCATGTAGAAGCCATATCTTTCTCCTCTCTGTCCACCATAACCTTGCAATGCATTGCCCCATTGCCATGACAGGAGAAATCAGTACACTAAGCAAAGACAGTGACAGTTGAAACCCTCCCTGCACTCTGCTCCTTAGGAACAGTTTAGTTTTATATTTCCTTAGCTGGCAGAGAAGCATCTGGGGGTGCTGGCTTATGCTCAGTATCTCTTAGAGCCTTCCAGTCTTTGCTTGGATCAAACCCAGCTTCTTTCCCATGTTCAGATGTTTCACTGTTGAACTGGCTTCTCTTTCTCTCGCTCTGTCTCTCTCAAACACACTCCCTCTCTCTGCGTATTTGTCTGTCTCTTGTCCTCCCCCGACCTCCTTAGGCTAGTAATTTTATTTCATTTTCCTCTCATACAAATTTTATTATGGCTCTTTGATTTTTCTTCTACCTGCTCAGTACTTATTGAAGTTGAAATTAATCTACATATTGATCAGTTATGTCAAGTCATAATGTGTTTTCTCACCTGTGTTAGTGTGGCTGTAAAGCTTTACAAACCAGGAGGAAGTGGATTTTTCTCTTGTGCTGTTGCTGCCAATTCGGATACAGTACGTCAGGACTTGCTGTGACTCTGGAGCTGCAGGTTGACACAGATTTGTTACAGTTTTGGCACGTAGCTTGATGTATTTTACAGAGGACAACGTTTACAATGGGGTATGAAGGCTGGATGGGATCTTAGACTGGATCAGAGATTGATACTGCTAACAGTCAATGAATTCATGCTTTTCCTCATGTAAGAAGCACCAGTCTCTAAAATCTTGACGTTAATTTGGAGCTGTTTTGTCCTGTATGCCTTGCGATACGAAATTCAGCAAAGTTTAAGTCTAAAATATGTTATTTTAAGTACTTTTCTAAGTCAGTTTCTTTAATAATGAAACAAGCATCGTAGAGAAGGAATTTGAATCCATACATCATTCTCTTTTCCATTAGAAACCATTTTCTCTCATTCTTGATGCTTAGCTCCCATTCAGAGGATCTGTAAAACCCTGAAGAAAATCAAGATCTGTGATTTGGATCAAATAAGTTAAAATCCAGTCTGAATTTGATACAAGAGTAGTGATTACCAGAGCCACGTGTCTAGTGATTTCTGGCTACATAAACTGATACTGAATTTAACAAAATAGTGGATTGACCCAAATCTCAGTTGAAGATCTAGAGTATCTGATTCATACGGTGAGGCTGCAGCTGAGGTATAGTAAAAAAGAAAATATGTTTGATTCCTGCTGCTTAATGCAGACTGCAAGCTCTAATGAGGAAGCAGATTTATTTGTTTAGGAGAGGTCAAATGGTCTTAAAACATAACTATTACTCACTGCCCCAGACCATAAAACTCAGTGGATTGTCTTGCTCCATTTTTCTCCTAATAACTTCATAGCATGTTGTTGAGGAGACAGCCAACACTGGGTAACTAATAAAATGGGACTCCTCAAGCTTAGTAACGTAATGAGAACATTCAGAAGATGCCAAAGGAACAGTGTGTGGGGAGAGGAACTCCCCCCCCATCTGCTCCTATTTAAAAGGCTCTGTGCAATAGTGTATCTGCAGAACTAGCAGCAGGTCTGCTGTGTTCAACGTGGGACGTGGAGGTACTGCCGGCGTGGAAGATTGGTGCTCCCTGGAAACTAAAGAGGAGGGAGGACTATCTGCTAATGACATGGATTTTGCAGGTGCCGGGCAATACCAGTTGCTCCAGAGGGAGCAGAGTGGTTTCTCTATACAATCCATACCAGTTCCTGCAGAGAAGGGCTGCCTGTGGCGCTCAGCTCTGATGGTTACAGGAAGCTGGATAACCGGGGTGGGAGAAGGAGGAGACCTTTTTCTCTCTGTGTCTCTGTGTGTGCACCTGTGAATGGGCACGTTCTGCCATGCAGGACATCCTCATTTCTAGAGCTGGTTTATTGCTTTGGGAAATGAGCTTTGCCATTTCATTGAACTTTGATCTCTTTATAAGAGTGACCTGTGATTCTTATTAGGCAAATAACATCTTTTTTTTTCCTCACTGTTAATTTGGTTCATGCTTTTTGTGACTATGAACAGACCCAGTAAGTGCTCTTATGACAGAGACTATGCAGGATTTTCAGCACCGTATGACTTAAAGCCTTTAGATTAAAACTGTGCTTTAAACTTGCTCTTGGAAAATTTTTGTGGAACTCTGATAGAATTTTTGCCTCCTGTTATCATTTGGTACCACAAACATTGACATCTAGTCTAAAGAAACATTTCAATACTGTGCTTTTGTTTCAATACAGTGCATCCTCAACTGAAATCCTGTAGGTCTGGAGAGACACTAATGGCTATTTATCAGAGATCTTTTGATTTCCATTTCCATTATGTTTCTTATTAGAAATTTAAATTTACTCTAGCACTAGCAGTTATGTTGTTTCATACTGTAGGAATTTACTTCTTGAATTGCTTTGTAAGATGCCACATACATTGGTTTTTTATTCGAGGGACCATCTTGCAAATCTGAGGGATAAATATTTATGAAGGCGCTTAATAGTTCTTCGAGGACAAAAGCTGAAAATTGTCTTTAAATTAGAGTAAAATTAGTTTTACTGTCCTAAAACGACGCCTTACCTTTTCAGCATGATTACCTTTTTTTTTTCTATAATTCTTTTTTCCCCAAAGCAGTGTGTGTAGCTATTTAATGCTTATTTAATGATGGCAGGTTGGAGTATAATTATTCAGCCACTGAGCTTTTGAACTGTTGCTGCAAGAATAATAACGTGATTTATTTTTATATTAATGTCCAAAACCAGTGGCTTGTTTTATTACTAGTAAGTTGGTGCTGGTTTGGTATATGAAGGCAATGCAGCAGGGTGGGCTGTCCTGCCACGGATCCATAGCGCAGCCTTGTTCTCAGCTAGCCCATGGAGAGCCAGTGGTGTTACACGCAAAGGAACAGGTTTTTCTTTGAGTACGTGGCCAGGCCTTTGTATGAAATCTGTAGACCTTTCCTGTTTGATACGTGTATGTGATTGGCAACGCGTTTATGGATACTCAATTAAGAAGAGTAATTAAAAAAAGCATAGAGCTGCTTATAAAATGACTGCAGAATTCCATAAATGAGTAGGTGGCAAATATAAAATTCCAAACAGTATCAGGCTCATGTGACTTAAATAGTTTATTGACAGTGAACTTTAGCAATGTCACATAGTGGCATCAAAACTGTGGGCAGGTTGACCGTGGCCACCTATCAAACACCCACCCAGCTGCTCTCACTCCTCCTGGCCACAGGACTGGGGAGAAAACAAGATCTGCTCCAGCTCCTCCTCCCTCTGACTTTGCTGCTCTCAGGGCTGTTTCTCACACCTTTTCAGGTCAAAAGATCTGTAAGGATTTTATTCTGTAAATTCTACATGCCATAAAGAGCTTGAATGTGCTAGAGATCTCTTGCAAAAGACCAAATGCAGGCAACCTCTGCCTGTTCCAGGAGGAAAGTGGGAAAGGTCACTACAGCCCTGCATTCCTTAGTGTGCCCAAATACCAGGCTGGACCCCTCAGGTGTCATTATCAGCAGAAGTGTCACATCTTACCCAACGTCTTCCAAATGGCGGTGTCAATCTGGAATGCTTCTGAAGGAAGTGAATCCCATCTTCCTCCTCTTGCCAAAGAGACCAGCTTTTGTGTGGAGGTGGGGAAAGTCCTGTGCTAGCTGTGGCAGGATGCAGGGAGGGGAGTGCAGAAGTAAAGACAAATTTGCAATCAAAATCAAGTAGTGTTTAAAACTCCCTCCTGTCTCTCCCTGACCCCTGCAAATCAAACCCCAGGGACTCAGAGCATAGTCTGGGAAACTATTCCTATCCCTTACATAACTTTATCAAACTTCATGTGAACAGCTCAGGGCCTTTAGTGGCTAAGCTGTTAAGACGACCATTCTGGAGCTGCGCTCTCTTCATAGGCTTACAGTTGATGGTGACTGTGATCAATCATTTAACCTTGTACAGGTGGTATCCTTTCCTTAAATAATTTGTCTTCCTCTTCATTTTTATGTTTGAATATATTTATAAGTTCACTGTATTATTTCTGGTCCTATTTCTAAATGTCACTTCACATGCCCCTTCCAGATGGTCTATACCAATTGTGGAATTGGCTGTAATGAGATCAAAAGCATGAAGCCATAAGCCATTCAAAGTGCATAGAAGCCATTTGAACTGCAGAAGCACTACATCTTTTAAGACTTTCTAGTAGCATTATTTTTTCAGTCTTTAGCCTGTTTGGGAAGAGCAAATAGTTTACAAACCCAGAGAATCTAATACACACTAACAACCTTTCTTACGGTGCAATAGTCAAAAGTTAAGCTCTGGCTGCTTTTAGGAGGAAATATCTCTGTTGACAAGGCTGGAGAAAGACATTCAAGGAAAGTCTGAGTGGTCACAGGTCATAGGAGGCGTTCGAACTCCAACTTTTCAATTCCTCCTATCGAAGACTTAGATGGAATAAATTTCCCTGAGATAAAAACAGCTTTGTTACATTTTTGAAAGGACTTAATTTCACAGATTCTGTTTTATTAATCCCTTAGAAGATCCAGTCTATGTCTTAAACCACAACTGTTACTGGTGAGCCTGCTTCTTTGTTCTACTTTCTTCCATTTTGTTTAGAACCATTCCATACAATTTTGGCACTATTATTGTTAATTAAATAATTGCAATATTAGTTCTCTTAGGATAAGACAACGTGAAGATCTAATTTTCAGCGGTGTTACTTTACTAGTGTAATTTGAAACGTGCAAAGTAGGTTTTGTAGGATAAAGTAGGATTCATTCATTACACCAGACCTTCCTTCCACTGCAATTGGCTATTTCCTTTTTTCTTCCTCTATTTGTTTGTAAACCGAGTGGTGTTGACTTTGCCTGCAAAACAGTTGTCCTCACATGCCATAGATTTTTAACAGATAAATTTACTATTTGGGAATGTTTAGTAAAACAGTGAACTAGAATCAAATAATAAATAGTCATGGCTAGCAAAATTTTGCATACCATGAACTTGACAGCATTAACAACATCAATCAGGGACTCAAGTCACTAATCATAAATACTTGATGCTGTGCTCAGCAAAAGGCTGTTGAACAACCATAGATGGAAATATCTGCATAAAACATTTGCAGCACATTCCTGTATAATAAACTCATTTGTACATTTTTTCTCTCCATTAGTGGCATATTTGCCATCAATGAGGAAAGTTGATTTTGCAGAGAGTCAGTTGTGATTGCCTTGCCCATATCTTAGTGCAGGGCTGTGCACACTGAAGTGTAGTTTAATACTGAGATCCAACACCAATCGGGCACTACGTCTGCTTTAGGTATCTTGGTGAGATTGTGTTACTGGGAGTCTAGCAAAAGCTATAGCACATGTAGTAGTAATGGATTTCAGATGTCTCAGCATTGTAAGAAGTTCCAGTGGGTTATTTAATTAAACCACAAAAGGTCATAGTATATCCACAGATCTGCCATACTTGTAGTGTTTTGTTTATTGATCAATAATTTCATGTCGGGTATTCTTAAAATGATTTAAAGTCACCACGTATTTTTAACCAGTACATCCTGTCAGATTTATCTTAAAACCCATTAATATTTTTTACAAATAACTACGATTTTGCTGGTGGAAAAGTACTGCTGCAAAGGCAGTTGGATAGGTGAGGAGGTAATAAAGCACACTACTTAGTGTGCTGTAATTGGGTGTCAGTGCCAATGAGATTATTTAGTTTAGTCATTGCAAAATTTATTTTAAACGCCTGTGACATTTAAACTGTTCATTTATACACCAAACCCATTCTATTCTAATTGTAGTATCAGTCTGTATGCTGCTTTTAAAAGGCTAGAGGCCAATGAGATGCTTATTTGAAAAAAGCACTTAATTTCTCTCTGAACTGCTGGGTCCTATATCTCTCCCACTAAACCATAGTCTGAGATTATAAGAGAAAGTGGTGCTGGCTAATGGCAGGCCAGGTATTAACTGCTGTAATCATTGAGGCTGTCATTCCATTACATCAAGCACGAAAAGCATAGCAATCTTTGTTAATCACGTTCCTATCTTTGCTTCCACATTTTGTTAGTGTTGGGTTTTTTAATAGCAAAATGTGCAATTGAGTTGATGATTTTTATCTCCTAGAGAAAAATATAATTAAGATGGTGAACTAGTACTGCTGTGTTACAGAAAATATCTGCAATGACAAGATGACAAATAGTAAGAACTTCAGAAAGGAAATAATATAAATGCAGCTGGATTGTCTGTGGCCATTTCCTCTTGTTGCATCCACACTGTAAGGAGTTTACGGCACTTGTGTAGGACACAAACAGGAATCCTGAAATATTTTTGCTTTTCCTGTGTCTTTTATTTTGAAGATGTCTTGGCAGCAAAAGGCTAATTGATTTTTAGATTTCAAATGATCTTCTGCAGAGGCTGTATTGCCTTATAGTCCTGAACAATCTGTATGCTTATGCTCTGCATACATATGGAAATCATACCTAAATTTTAATTTTAAGAACTTTAAATTCCGTAGCCTTTTTAGACTTGTTTTCTTGAGCATCCCTTCATTTACCAGCTCTCTGCAGATATACAAACATTAAACTCATTAAACTCTCTTGGATTTTTTGGGGGGCTTTAATTCTATAGATCTCCTATGGTGTTAACAACAGATCCTCTTTTAATTGAAACAGTTACATCCAAATCAGGTTTATAATTCTGTTTATAGCATTGTTCAAGAAAACTTTATCATAACAGATGACTGTGTAAGAGCTGATGGAATATGTGCTAGATGCCTGTTATAATGAGAAACTAAGTTTATAGAACTACTCCTTTTCCCATCCTATTTTAAGTGAAATGAGAAAACTGATCGTTCATGTGGAAAATAAAGTGTCTGCACAAAGACAGACTCCTTGCCTCTTTACTTTGTTTCAGTATAAGCTGCAACTCCCATTTTGGTTGCATCTGCACTAAGAGTAAAGACATTATATTGCGTTCTTTCTCTATTTTGACATCATGTAACTCCCTAGTTAACTAATTGGTTGGTTTATTCCATAAATCAAAACTCTGTTCACATAAATTCCTCTTTTGTAGTAGAAAATCACAGGTAAGAGGTTTTAGTCCATATTTAGGGTAAATAAAAGGTCTGCTGTTGCCTTCAGTCAGCAATATATTAGGTGTGTGTTTGGAAGGGATCGGAAAGGCTGCACAGTGGGCAGTACAGATAATGTTCAGATTTACCTATTGGCCTTTACTTTCAAAAAGTTGCTGGCAAGGTCCATGATATTTAACTGTAGTATGGTATTATCGACTTGTTACTGTTGACACCTGCTTTTTTGTTCAGGGAGGACTGGTATTGTCTTTTCGTTCTCTTTTTGGAGGGCTTTATGTAATCACCTCCCTTCAAACCATTCGTTCAGCGTAGAGCACTCTGTGATACCGCGTCACGCAAAATGTGGAGGTGATGAGCCAAGTTCCACTGCATCTTCTACTATTGATTTAGCTACAGTAGAGATAGGAGCAGACTCTTCAAACTCCGACTTGCAATACATCAATTTTTTTTGATGTTGTGCCCTAACGCAAAGGGAGTGCATTACTGCTTCCCTAACCTACAGTGATATCTTGTAATGTTATAACTGTGCAAAACGCATTTTCCCCTCACTACGAAGCCTCTTTGGAAAGCACATCAGACGTGTGATGATAAAGGGGGTGTGGAAGATTTGACCTTGCTGCCAACTTTTTTTATGCTTCCCAGAGAGCAAGGATTGCTCTGAAGTGTTTCTTCCCACTTTGATAATTTCTCCCTATCCCTAACAGTTTGCAGTAGCTCGTTTGCGCTTCCCTCATTCTTCAGTTTGTTTTGGGCATTGCACCACAAGGTAGGCAAAGAGAAAACATAAAACATTTGTGATCACGTTGTAAGAACAAACCTCTTGTTCTTATGGAAATGTAGCACAGGCCTGTGTGCGTTTTGAGGCAATATAAACTACTTTTGGAAGTAGTCACAGTTAAAACCTCACAGAAACTTTAGACTCCATGAAAGGCAGAGCTGGCAGAGCTCTGGTAACTTTGCAGGCACTCTGTTAATTCACAATGATGATATATCTGCCCTGCATTTCTGCAGCCAGGAGACCAACATTTTTAACTAGTGAAGATTTTCATTTTTTTAGTTAATATAAATAGCTCCAACTTAAATACTGTATTATACACATGGTCACATATGTAGACTCTGTGAAGATAATGTCCAATAAGATTTTTGAAACAACCAAGTCAAAGTTCAGGTTGCCTGATAAATATGAATTTGATTCCCTGGGCCATATGCATTAGGATTTAGACTTTAATTACACTATTGAATTAATTTTTTACAGTAGATTTTTCCCAGATGATTTTGTAGGTTGAAGCTTCTCTAGTAGTGACACCAGCTCTGCGTGGAGATATCAGGCAGTTGCTGGTAAACCCCTTGTCTGCAACTGGCATGGAAGTTGGAAAGTGGACTATAAACGAGATGGGTTATTTTAGCAAAGAGAAAGGATCTTTAGGACGGGTGAAAGCAGCTGCCCATTCTCAGAATGAACTTGACTCCTACCCATGCTGCAAATGTTCTGTGATATCCATTCCCTTCAAGATGGTCACTACCTCTGAAAGCCTAATTTCTGGATGCTTTAATTGGATTTCTGAGGTCTGGTCTGCCAAATACAGTCACTCACAGCTCTGATTACCATCAATGAAAGCTTTATTTAAACCACATAAAATACTATGAAACCCACTTTTTTCTCCCTCTGTCCTGACAGAAAGTCAGGTGATGACCCAATAAAAAAATAATTCAAACCCAGTACTTTAATTTGGCAACATTACACAGTCGAAATGGTGATCTTACCCCGAAACTTGACAGTATAATTTAATATAAGGCAGTTCTGTCATCTCTGGCTACAAGTAATAATTCAAGAGAATGACTGCTTGCTTGAACTAGGGGAAATTCAGAGAGACAGAAACAAATTCACACCAGAATTCAATACCTTTCTAACAGAAGGCATGATGTTGCAGTAATTGTCTTTTGCTTTCCAGGAGAGCTGTCTCTGCAAGTGTAAAGTCAACCTGTAGAAGTTTTCAGCTGACATCTTTTCAAACTGTATCTACCTTTCAAAATGATCATACTTAGAGATGCCACTGAATGTCTTTCTGATGTTGACTTTTCATCGCTGTTTACAAGTCTCTGAAAATAGGAATATATGTAGGCTTGCTCTCTGAGTTGATGTTGTTGTGCATAGTGAATGGCTGAAGCAGAAGGTGTGTTGGCAAAAATTGAGAGAAAAGTTGTTAAGAATGTTATAGCATTAGAAAATTGTAATTGTAACAATAATATTGGATTGCAAACAAATTTTTTTTGACTTTTGTCACCTGCAGTTGTAATTTGTAAAAGTATTAATCATGGGTCTTTTCTAAGACAAAGCCCAAAAATATACAGCTTTGGGTATAGTTTCCCATGTTTTCCCATGTATTTGTGTTTTGACAGTTGATGGCTTAATTTTTCCAACTGGAAGTCAAAATATGACTTGTGATCATATTTTACTGTGATCTAGAAAAATGCCAGGTTTTCCTGTTTCTTATGTGATTTTGTCCCTTCTTACCAGCGCATTCTTACCTTTGCATTCAGCCCTCTCTGTCTAGTGATGAAAAAGATACTTGAGGTTTCTTGTGTTACATGTCCTTGGGAAATGTGACTCGCCATCAATAAGTCAACAGCTGCTACATCTTGATAACCTCAATTAGTGTAGCAAAACCATTTTATCTATGTCTAACGTGTATGTATATATCAAAATTTTAAATATAAGGATCAGAACCATTTGGCTAAAATTGGCGTAATTGCTACATTTTCAGAAAAACTTAATGACAATTAAACCTGAATCTAATGGATTGACTAGAATGTATATAGAGCAATGTCCTTATGCTAAAGCTTTGTTCTGTGAGTAGCTTCTTGTCTTTCGGTGGAATTGTTAGAGTAAGCAAGGGTTTGAATGTTTAAACTCACATTTTTCTAAATTCTTTTTGTGTTTCCATTAATTGCATTGTCTAATCTTGAAAAAAATAGCTTTATAATTCCAGTCTTTATACCGTAACAGGTTACCTCATTTCAAAAGCATAAGTCATCATTGATGACAGTCTTCTCTCAGTATGTTAAAATACTCCAGGAGCGTTTGTGTAATGGAAACTTCTAGACAAAGATAACTTTTGGAAATACTGCTTGTTCAGTAAGGCTTATTTCTTAAATCTTTTAAGAAGTTGATATGGCTGGTCATGGAGGGGACCAAAGAAGTCTTCATGAGGGAAAGAGATTGATAGAGTGGAGACTGAGGAAGAGTAAGAACACAGTAATCTTATATGTGTTTTCTCTGCAGTTGGTTTTGTAACACATTATAGTCACCAAATCCAAATAACTTATTACTTAATATACTTAAAGGATCTGGAAACCTTAGAGGCTGATGTATTTTGTTGTTAAAATCTCAGGCAATCATTTTTCAAAACTAATGTTTAATGTTTTCATTTTGTCTCAGGTTCCCAGTCTGAACCTCCATCGTGCAGTGCCAGTTCCATCACTTGCCCTTCTGCCTGCACCTGCAGCAACAACGTCGTGGATTGTCGAGGAAGAGGCTTAACAGAAATTCCAGCCAACCTACCAGAGGACATTTGGGAAATGTAAGTGCCATGTAATGCACCACCCTTTTCTGTTTTCAGTCTGTCGTAGCCTCCTGTGTGGAAGAAAGGCACATGTTTTGAAAACTGTTCTGAGCAGTTATCAGGTATATTGTAGTTGGCCTCTTTTCTTTCATTCTTTTGCTCTAAGGACTCAAACCATTCTTTAAGGTAAATTGAGTTGTTGTTTGATGTTGCCCTATGCCAAAGCAAGTTGAAATTTTTGGCATGTTCTGTTCAGATTGCGTTTACATCTTACAAATCGGGGATTGCATTTCTGTAGTCTGGAAAAGGAAATACACAGTCCTTTTCTCTCTTTTTTTTAGTTTTTTTTTTTTTTTTTTTTTTTTAGGTTTTTTTAAATTGAATTGCTTTATTTTTAGTTGGTGAATTCCCCAAGAGACAGAGTGATTTTTTTCGTAGCTTGGCAGAATGTATTATTCCCAATTCTTTAACAGTTTTTGTGACATTTTTGTTTCATGAAATCGGATTCTGGTTGTACAGACTTGATTGTCTTCACTACCTTTAGGAATTGTAATCACCTGTTTTCTTGTCCAAGACTTCATACTACTGTGGTTCTGAAATACTGTTAAATTAAACCGTTACTTTTGGTTAGTCCTTAGGGAATGCAGATCACTTCTTTTCCTATTTATGTACTTGTTGTACAGAGGTTACTGACATCCAAGCAGCTTTTGCGTTCTACATAGCATGGATTCAAATACTTGTGGAGTCACTGGACTCATTCATCTTCTCGTTGCTGTAGAAATGCTGCTACACAGCAAAATGCACCAGGATAAAGCATGAGTTGAATTGTTGATAAGTAGCCTGGTCCACTGTGATATTCCGGGAATGTGACAGCTATGGCCAATGAAGATGACCTGCTGTATTGTTTGCTGGTGGTCTTCTCTACAAGCACTATTCCTCTAAGTCACTTTATCAGTTTCCTTTACAATTAAAGATTCACCTCAGATTTATTTGGATTGCTGTCTCAGCACAATAGTTTAAAGGTAGCTTTACGCTTGATTGTGCATGTCCACAGAAAAGATACATTAGAAATGAAAAAATGAGTTCAGTAAATGCAAATAACAATCAACATCATAAAATTAACATTCTTGAGGGTGTACCTAGAGCATGTAAAATTGTTTACAGGAAATACATGTTCTTGTGCAAGGTTTTCTGAATGCCCGCTGCCTCCTGACAAAGTTCGGAATGTATTGGTTGTGTTAATTTCCAGTATATTGTGACACACAAAATATGCATGTCGTACTTGGTCTTCTGTGCATGAAAATCAGTACAAATTATACTGAAAATATAAATTGTGTTTGGCATGCTAAGATTATTCAAGGTTTAGTCCTGTTTCAAGTTGTCAGATGGAGTATAAATTTTCATGAGTGACTGGAATGGTTCAAATGATAAGAGACAGAGGATGAAATTGGTCCAGACTTGCTCACAAATTAGGGTTGGGCTAGGAGAACTGTAAAGTTTTATTTTGCAGTGTTGAAAATGCTAGCAGAAATCAGATGATCTTTGTGGCTTCATGCCAGAGTCACACAGAGAGCAGGATCTGCAGAGAAAGACTGAGATTGATGTGCTCTGGTGCTCTCCTCACAGCAGCTCACCTTGGTGTGAGACAGCAAGTGCAAATGCTCACCTCTAGTGTGGTTATAACAGCATCGAGCAGCCAAGTTTCAAGCTCTGTCTGCATTTCGGTTGCTCCAGCCAATAAAGCCAGCCCCTGTAACTTGTAATAAATGCAGCTTAGATCATCTCCTTAGGAGAGAAGAAAGTGAAGGAAGACTTGGAGAGCTTTTAAGTTAGCTGATGAGGTAGCAAGTCAAGATGCATATAACATTTTAAGAAAGTTTCATAATCTGGAGGTTATAAACCTTCAAAATCCATAGAACACTGTACAAGGCTCTTAGCACACTGTTTAATGATTTACATTAGTCAGAATTCTCGTATTTTAGGCAGTATTTGAGTCTTTATCTGTAGATAAAGCTCTTGTATTGCTCTAACACTGTACATATTCTTTGCAAATCACTTCAGGGAGAGTAATTCTGCAGAACTCCAGAGTGTGAAACTCATGAAAACATTTATTTTTGTAAAAAAGTGCTTGTAAAAAAGAGCAATTAACCTTATATGCAAGGGCTAAGTGTTACATATTCTCACAAAAAGGATATAGTCACACAGATAAATGTTTCTGCAAAGATGGAAGCAGCTGCCACAGTGTTTTCCTGGAAAATTCCTGACATAAATTCTTTTGACCAAATAGCCATTCTGGTTTACACAGAAGTCTGTCATACTACACAGAAATTCAGTTTGTCTGAGGCTGCTCTGGGCTTATTTGATATAAAATCCATCTAGAGGTCTGGTTGCAGCTTTTATTTCCATGGAATAGCAACAGTCTTTTGATTCGATATTACAGGCAGAATCATACTCTCTTGCTGCAGTGGGGCCAAGTAACTTCTTTCTACATGCTGCAACCCACATCTGTTGTGCTCACACAGCAGTACTATTGGTTTTTTCCCCCTGGGGTTTTATCCCCCACGATTGGCATTTAGTCAGACCCTTTGTATAAAAGGTGCCTGTGTAGTGGTACTGCCTGAACACTTCTGTCTGGACTCTCTGATGTTGTGATCTGGTCCTCCTCATCTTTGAGAGATCTAACTCTTACTAGAGATGAGAATCCCCAGGTGGAATATGGGCACCTGACAAACCACATGGCTGGGTTGCTATTACATGGAGTCCTAAGGGGTATTGAGATGCTTTATTTTTCATTCAGCTCTTTCTGTCTGGCATTGTAAATGCTCATTCCACTACAGTACACTTCCCCCTATAGACTGGAGTCCATTCATAATATTTATATGATAGTATTAAAATGCTGTCCCTTCCTCACTTCCACTTCAGGCATTTTCAAGTTATTTGGTTGGTTATTAGTTGGATTTGGTTACAGCTGTCTAGTTCTTGTATTTCCCCTTAGCTCAGTATTTCTTTGTAAGCCAAACTGTATCTGCTAAAAGCCCGTGACCGACAAACTGACACAAATGAATCCCAGAGCTGGTCCACTAACGTGGTTATTAAAGGTGACCTACATTTCATTCTGTGTTTCTGTATTAATTAACGATCTTTTACTCAGCCTTCCTGCCTTTCATTATTGACATGGATAGGCAGAACCTTCTCTGGCAGAGCTGCCAACAAGTCCAAAGTTTGGTTTTGCTGTTAAAAAGCTGTCACAAAACAGGCAACTCGCTTGTGACAGAACATAAAACAAGCATCGTGTGACACGAATTTTCCCTTGCTGCTCACCTCTGCCATAGGGGACTTAGAAGTGTTCGGTGTTACTCTATTACACCCTTCCCAGAGGGGCATTATCCCAAGGGCCCTTGTTGCAAGAATGTTTATTATTGCGTAAAGGAATTTAGGAAACATAGAAATCTGTATTGCAGCCTTGCTTTTTCATATTTTCATGAAATAAGTACCTAGAATGTACAGATTGCAAACCTTTTTTTTGTTTGTTTGTTTGCTTGTTTGGTTTTTGTTTTATAAAGCTTCGTTAGGGAGCTGACATCGGCAGCCAAACTGAGTGAGGAAAAATGAGATATGGGAAATTGAAGCTGAGGAATACAGAATTTGTTGAATGTTATAAAAGATTCTCTGCCTACAAAGTGGTTCCCCTGTGTTTTTTCAGAGGAGAGATGAACAGTATGTTGTGGAGAAACACACAAGAATAAGCACAGAAAAGTTTTGTGTGAATACTCGGAGTAAAACAAAAGTCACTGAGCACCTGGTGGCATTAGCTGAATAAGGGATACCAAAGCAAATGGGGTTTGGTTTGCTGGTGAGTGAACAGTGCAGTCATTTCACTACATGGGAACAACATCTGCAATAAAAGGAGATGTTTGCATTTATTAAGAAAGGGTGAGAGAAAATGCACGCAAGAGAAATAGGGAACATAATGTGAATGCAGAACGGTCGTGACCTTAGAGGGATATAGGGAGGGAGGGATGACCTACAAACTAGCAGGAGACACAAGTCTCTGAAGGATCTGATTTCCTATCAGACTTGATCGCAACTTCGCAACCAGTGCCTGTCAGAATGAGTGACAGCTCAGCCCAAACAGACAGCAGAGCCAGGGTAGAGGAGAGACGGGTTAAATCCAAAGGCCCCAGCTGTGCCAGCGGGAGTCTCCACCCCGCAGCTTGACAGAGCACGGCAAGGTGTCGGGAGAAGCGCGCTTGCCGCTGCAGCAGGTTTCCCTCAGTGTGCCTTTTGGACTGCTGCTGGCTCAGGACATTGGGCTGGCTGGAGCTGAGCTCTGGCACTGTCTGCCCCTTCTCAGTCAGCAGTGCTTGGCTGGTTTCATGCCAGGGCCGGGACAGCTTTGCTGCAGATGTGGGGCACTGGGAGCAATAGCATTGCTAGCCCTGTCTGTAGTGTTTCAAATACTATTTGCTTCAACATAGTGCCTGCTGGGTTCGTTTGCTGCCTCTCAGTACTGGAGAGCAGTCAGTAACTCCCTATTAATCTTTTCCCCACCTCAAAACACTTTTCCTCTGTCCCTTCTTTAGAATGAAATTTTCATGCTGCTTGTCTGTCTCAGACTGATCTACTTCATTTTTTTATTTATCACTGCAAATGAGACTGTATTTTAGGATGTTCATTCTGGACAGCTTTTGTCTGAGGACTTTGTACATCTTGTAAGAATAGTGCAGGGATGACTGCTGCTGCTTTTGTGTTGCTTAAAAGTTTGTGTTAAGTCCTCCCTGAGCAGGAGGAAGGAGTTCCCAAAGGCTGGCCCGGAGCACATGCTGAAGGGGCTCATGCTGTGGTGCCCAGGGTCTCCTGGGCTGCCAGAGCAGCAACCGCTGGCACTGGGCACTGCTGCTCTGGGGGACCTTCAGATTGGGGATTGGATTAATTGGTAGTGCTAAGAGCTGGATTGTGGGTTGTGCCAGACACACAAGAGAAGAAAGGTGAGCTGGGCCCCGGAAGGGAACGGTTGGGAAAAGATGACTGGATTGAAATGAGGAAACAACAAAATATATGCTGAGAAAGACTGGAGAAAAAGGAAACCAAGACAGCTTGATAAAAGTGCTGTGAGTCAGAGAAAGTGAGGAGTAGAATCATAGAATGGTAGGAGTTGGAAGGGACCTCTGGAGATCATCAAGTCCCCCCTGCCAGTGCAGGAAAAGCATTTTGTGATAAGGCCTGAGATCAGTGGTAGTGAGCCCGGGACAGAAGCTCTGCAGGGTGGGCTCTGGGGATGTGGCAGATGGCTGGGACAGGCTGAAGGTGAGAAATCTCTTCCCACCAGAAGACACACATATCTTCCAGAGCCTTCCTACCTTGTCATTGTGTACTTGAGAAACCCAACAACAGTTTGTGTGTCTTTGTTCCTCTGCACTAGTGACCTTCTATTAACTATCAGGATACCCAAGGATTTACAGTTTTAGCTGCTGCTATTCCAGGTAGACATCAGTACAGGGGTTTGGGTGGTGTACTTTTGTTACACATGAGTTCCCTTGTGATGGAATTAGTTATTTCAGCTTCTATCATTGAATCCCCTAAATTAAATACTTTATTAAAAAAAAATTAAAAAAAAATAAAAATAAAAGCCAAAGTTGATGTCGCTGCAGTTTTCATTCAGCCCTTTTGTATATTTTGTTGTGGCATGCACTGTAATTACAGCATAGTTTCCTGTTGCTGTTAATAGACTGGATTTATTTCTTATTGTCTGGGGTTGTATAGTGAGGGAGCCTGTGTATATAGGATCTGCTTATTTGTTGCAGAAACAGGAAAATTCTAAAATGAAGACTGTGGGGAAGATAATCTCTTGAATGTTGTTCAGATAATTGGGTCATGCTTTTTCTTGCCAATGGTTTTGTTAATTGAGTCTGGGCAAGTGGCTTGCACAAACTTTTCATGGGTGGTCACTAGTAATGTAATCCTGGGTTTCTGGCTGACTCAGCAGAAATGTTCAGAGCTGCTGGGGACTCACAGCTGCAGCAAAAGTCAGTAGGAGCTGCGCTTTGAACACGTTGTGCTCTGCACTGCTAATTGGTTTGAAAAGCCAAGTCCCAATCGTCTGCAGACATATAAATCAAACTGCAGAATCTAAAGACTATCCTTAGATCTTGAAACTGATCTTAGATCACAAACCTGTGCTTTTTGTATCAAGCTTGTTTTGTCACTGTTACTTAAGCTTTACAGTAATCTCTGTCTGGTGAGATTAAGAGAAATATAATTGTGTAAACCAGGAGCAATGCTGGATCAGGCCTATCTAAATCAGAAACGAGGATCTTTTGTTTAAATGCTGAATTGCTCCAGACAGAGTCAAGATCCTGACAGTCCCTCAAGGAAAAATGCTGCTTAGGCCCCAGTATCTGGTGAGATAACCATCATTTCCCATCAGGCTTCTGGGCAGAGTCAAATAGGATGGCAGCCCTTCTACCAGCATCTAGGTTTGGCTTCAGGTCGGTTTTGAGTCACTCGTTCCAAGTTAGTTTAGTTTATTCTCACTCTTAATAGCTGACTTGGTGACACAGAATTTTTGTAGGTGTAAGTAGTGCTTGATTTTGGTGCATAATTTCTAGTCTTAGGAAAAATGCTAGAGTTTGAGTACTAAGGAAAAAAATCAAAATCTAATTAACTGTTGGTTTTCTCGTGGTTCTATCAAAATTCAAACCAACCTACTTTTCTGCAAGGGAATCACTTTGAAATGCCGTGTTCTACTTGTTCCATTTCCAGTGCTTTTCTGACAAATTCCATGTTTAGAGACTTGCTGTCATGAGAGTACCACTGTGCTGGGCAGTGTTGCCGACAGACCTGTAGACAGACAAATTTGTTGCTTTAGCTCCTTCAATGGTTCTCTTGGGAAGAAATTATCTTCTCTGCTCTTAAGTACCTGTAGGAGTGTGTATTACAGGAGAGCTGGACTTCAGCTATGAATCTCGATGAAGCTTTTGTGATTAGAGGAAGGTGATCAACAAATTCTGGGCATCTAAATTACCGGTATGCTCAAAATCAGTTTTCCGCCAGTTAAAGTCAAGTCAGAAAAGCTATTAGAAAGAGTTGGAGCACTAGTAACTCTATTTATTGTAATAAAATTAATTCTTTCTTATATAAATTATAAATTCACTGCACCATAACAATTTCATCTATATTAACAATTGACTTTGAAGCTCTAAGCTTCTTAAAGGCAAAGGTTTTTTCTTTTTTTTCAAGGCTTTAAGTGTGTAGAAACTATGAACTTTGGGGATAGAGGAATGACAGTTTTGCATTTAACATTGTTCTTCCTCCTAAAAGAAAACTGTAATAATTTTCCCAGGCTTCTAGTAAACACTGGAGCTGAAGCCAGCACAGTATTTTTGAATACTGTAATAAATGTTCCATAATTGCCTCTGGTGGCAAGTTCTCTGGCTAGGGAATCAGGTTGGCTCCTGTAGTAGAATCATAATATGATTTTCATTCACTGTAGTAAATTGGCTCTGGACAGCTTCACATGTCAAGTTTGACTACTATTTTCTGGATCTCACTAGGCAAACTGTGTCATTCATTCCTTGAACCAAATATAAAAAAGAGGTTTCTGTTGTCAGGCCAAAAATATCTAGAAAATCATCTGTTCTATGAGAGCAAGATGCAGAAATAATAAAGGAAATATTTTAGATTAAGAGTCAGTAGAGAAAAATATAAATATATGGGAAATATGAAGAATAAAGGTGTTTTCTGTGCTGAGACAGGTTAAGGAAAGTAGGATGCTATGGTTTGTAGTTTCTATTAGAAACAAGCAGTGACAGCAAGGACTTCCTGCTGCAATATCAAGGCAGGATTTATTTCTTACATCTTTACTCTTATTTGTAAAATTTAAAGTAACTGATGTCATCTATAGGCATAGGAAGATGCTGTTGGATTGATAAATCTGGATTTCATGCACATGATAATTTTCATTTTGTCATAGGATTTTTCACCTTCTCTCCTCTGTGAGATTTCCCTTAAAAAAAAACCCAAAATAACAATGTTCCATGCAGGTGAATTTTCCTCAGGCAGGCTGTGTAGGAGTTAGTAACCTTACAAGATTTGTAGGTTTGTGGTTGTTGGTTGTATTTTTGGTTTGTTGTTTTCATTTTGTTTGTTTTTTAGTTTGTGTGCTCTAATTTCCAGAGATGACATTTCAGTCTGGCAGGAACATAAATTTAGCCTTATTGATAAAAATGAATGGTATGAACAAAAAGGCATATATCTATTTTTTATCTAATACAAATGTCACTCAAATGTTCCTGTTTTGCCAAGCAAAATAGGGAGATTGGAGTGTATAATGTGTATATAAACATTCTGAAAGCTGATTATGAAAGTGTAGAAAGAATCACAGAAAATAAACTAGTGCACATAAAATCATAAATTTGAAATAAAAATTGCTAATCAGACTTTTTCCTACATGACACTAATTGTCTTTTGGCTTACATGTATTCTGTTTATTTGGCTAAAAAGAAAAATTAGATAACAAAGGATTTGAGGAATGCTTATGTTCGAATGTCTTGTTGACATATTATTACAGGTGGCAGGAATTCAACTCCCAGAAAGCTATTGAATTTTCCTACTCACTTCTTGTGTTTTACCTTTTCCTTGTCAGTATTTGCAAACGTGTACTGAAATAGATGTTACAGAATGTATGGTGTGTGCTCTTCACAATAAGTTAGAATATAGATTAAACCATTACGTTTTTCCTTTCTCTCAGCCTACTGCTTCCATTTCCACTAAGTCTAAAAACCTATTTGCTTGTTACGACGTGAGAAATAGAATGCAAACCAACTTGAGATCCCTGAGATAGTTACTGCGTTGTTAGAAAACAATGCGAAGTGATCTGAGCTGCAAGTGTTGTGGAGTAACTGGAAATCAATGGAGAGTGGGTAGGACTGACCTACTGTAGTAATGAAATAGCAATGAGACTTGTTGAAGGTGTTAGTCTTTCTGGGACCTAATGGAGCAAAAACTTACTGTCAGCCAAGGAAACATTCTCAGTCTGGTTCGTTAAAAAACATTCCCAGTTGTTTACGATTATGAAATGTAACCATAGGCCAAGTGTTGCTTTCCAGTAGGCACTGTAGAAAACATCTGTTTCCCAAGCATAGACTTCAAGCTTCAGATAAAAACCAAACAAAATCCCCAAAACCTCCAAAGCAAACCCCCAAAAATCCAATCCAAAAAAAACAGTAACGGGAAATGCTCAGGAGAGTTGTAAGGTTGAGTTAGCCAGAGAGCAGAGGCTGTGTTGATGAAGTGAATGCAAGAACCTTGTCCTCTATGCAGCACCCTGTGGTCTGGTCTCCTGGAATCCTCCTGAACTGGAATCATTGAGTGTCAAAAAATCCAGGAGCAGGATCCGTGTTTCTGCTTCGTTTGCTACACCACAACCTTTTGGAAACACAAACGCGCACGAACACATGCACGCTGGTCAGATGAAGTGTGCAGTTCAGCACTAGGCACTTCTGAAACTGCCAACTCACTGCAGCCTAATGTCTCTTTCCTGGATTTGTGTTCGCAGCCCCATGCCTGTATACTGGTACACTTCTGCAAACTCTCATCTTAAATCCATGTGACCCAGTGATGAGATGGGAAATTGTCTAGTCTAGAATAAGAGCAGGGAGACATCATTTTGTTTTCTACCCCACAAGAGCTTGTTTAACCTTTGACGCTGATCACAGCCACTGGTGATGGCTCACAAGGGAGCTCACCTCAAGTCCCTGCTTTTACTTTGGGCACAACCCACAAACAGTTCACACAGTGTTGGCACTGCTGTCGCACTGGCAGCGTGCTTGGTGGGTGCCTGCACCCCCACTCTGAGGATGAAGCAAGGAAAAGAAATGAATGAGACTGGCAGGAGAAGTAAGAACGAAAGGTGATGAAAAGGGCCCAGAATTCCCCCTGGGAATGTGGAGTATCACAGTGGTAGATGGAGAAACCTCGAGGTTTGGCATTCCTGCATTCTGGATGTTTACATTGATAGAGGCATTGGTGTTACATTAAAAACTCTTCAGCAAAATACTGATCTACAGATTTCTCTGGTGTCTTCCTGTTTGTCTGGACCACATTTGGTGCAGAATTAACATACCACAACAGTGCTGGTGGATTCATAATGTGACTGCCATTACTGAGCCAGCTTTTACCAGTAGATACCTGACCAACAGTTGTCAGCTTAAACTCAATTCACTGTGGTATGTCAGAAGATCCAGTATTACTCGTACTACTTTTACATGAACACTGTGGTATCAGGAAACATATCAAAACATCTGGTTTCATTCTGAAGATGTCTTTTGGTGGGCAGAATATGATACGTAGTTTCCTAGGTAGATTTCTGTGGACAAGTCACTTCATTCTTGATCAGACTTAGCCTTTGGAAGTTCTGCCCTTAGGTGAATAGTTAAGAAGTCATCCTTTTAAAACTGTAGCAGTAGCTCGACAGCTACACCCTGAAGATCAACACCAAACATCAGAATATGAAGGCAAACTCTAGTTGTCACCTTGTATAGGTGGACAGTTTACTGGCTCTCAGCTCTCCAGCTCCTTAAGGCAGACTTAATGAGAGGCATTTATAATACATATTATTAATTTTGTTTGGAAGTCCTTCACGTACTGCGATGAAAGGCAGCAGTATAGAAGTGTTGGAGAACCATATGTGCTTAGGGGTTTTGTAGTGGTGGTTGAGTTGTTGGCGGAGGCAGAGATTGAAGGTCTGTTAAAACAAGCAGTAAGCACAGATATTTAAAATGCTGAATGTCCTGCCATCCAATGGCATGTTGTTTTCTACCTCCCAGAGAACTAAGGGGCGTGAGACAGAGCCACAAAAAGGCTGTTCCTTGGTAATGTAGGTCCATAAACACTTTTTGAAGCAACAGAACTGAAATTTTTTTTTGCCTTGCACTTTGTAAGTGCCCTGTGCTGTGGAGTAAAGGGCAATGAGTGCAGCTTCTGTGTTGTTCACTGCAGAATAAGCTGCTTTATAACTGCAGGGCAGGATAGATTCCTTCTGTCTTTCTGTCCTTCCCAACAAGGGGGCCTCCTGGCCAGGGCTCTCTTTGGGTCAATACTTCAGTGCAGCTACCCAAACCTGTTGTGCACGGTAGGAATAAATCTTGTGTTTCAAATGAAGAGACCAGAATGGGGTCAGGACAGGGATCATATCTAGCCCATATTTGTGGTAACGAGATGAGATTTTAAGTATGATTTATTCCTCTTAAATACTGAAAATATATCTGGACTTTTCTTCATCAGAGTCCAAAATGTACGATAAGATATGTAAGTCCAAAATATGTGGTAAATGTAAGAAAATGGTCCAAGCAGCTACTATAATCCAGTTGTTCTCTTTGGCACGGAGGATCAGTCTCTCTTGGCTGTTATGTGCTCGAGAAGTTTCCTCCTTCCTAATATAAACGGTTCTCTCCAGCCCTGGCTGTTGTCATTGTGGGGAATGCACATTGTGCTTATTTTCCCAAACAATCCTTAACCAGCTCCCTGCAAACCCCTGCTTATAGGGCAGAGAAAAGTGAGGAGTGTGCCCTTCCCAGCAACCTGCACGGAGGTTGCGCATATCCTGTCAGACGTGAGTGAGCTACAGGTTACTGCTGCACGCTAACCTGATCTTGGGCCTTCTGTCCCTTGGAGATTGCTTTTGGTTATTGGCTGCCTGAGCGATGCAAGCCCGAAAGAGCCGTGGCACTGGGAGCAGGACGACGTGATCCAGGGAGCATCCTGGTCCTTGACTTGCCGTCTCTCTCTCCCAGCAGGGACATTCATGACTGCCCAGTTCAGAGGGCTGTTTCTGACAGGTCTCAGGCAAGAGCTCGGTGGCACTGCTAATAGAGCATGGCTGTCTCATTTGTAGGCTCTATTCATCTGACAGCTAGGAATTACCAGTACTGATGCTTCACTCCCTCTCTCTTTTTCTCCAAGCTAGTGATTCGTCTATATTATGGTTAGGTAAGCTTGACAAAACATTACACATTAGCAGCTGAGACCGTGTTTGAAATGGGAAAATTGCTAGCAAACTGCTCCATTAGAGACCCAAATAACAAATTCTTTCTTTCCCTCAACGAAAGAGATAGTTAAAGCCCAAATTAATATGTCTGTCTCTTCAACTCTGCAGAGGGAATCACTCTTCAAGACAAATGGCTCCGTCACTCCTGAGAGTGTGAGCTGGCTCTGCGAAGGCTGCATTAGGCAGAGGTTTTTTTAATCCATTGTGTTTTGTCATCCTGGGTCTGAGCTGTACATGTGCCACATGAGGAGGTAATGAAAAGATTTGCACCTCAGTGAATTTTGAGATGGATTAGCATGGGAATTTGAGTGCTTATTCTTTACTCTGGGATAGTTTTTCCTATTTAACTGCATAGTCTCCTCCTGTTGTGTTTTTGGGGTTTTTCTTCTATGTTTTCTTTTTGCTGTCTTTGCTACGATGTCCTTTAGAGAGAGTGGGAAGACAGAAGACTTTATCCTGTCTAACATGATGTTATTACAAGCAAAATACCTCTGATTCTGTTGGACCCTCATACTTTCCAATCTCTGGTTATATATTAGAGAAGGGGAATTATTCTTGTCCTTTGATGTTGTTGTTAAGACTCAAAAATAAAGCCTCACAAGGCAGACAGAGCATTGCTGCCTGTCAGAAGCAGGGAGATATGCTTCAGTTCATCTAAGAGATACAGCTGGCAGCAGGCGACGTGGCACAGTGACATGGGTAACTGAAAGGAGGAACAAAAGCCCCTGAGAGGTTTGAACATGGCCAATTTATTTTATCAGGTTTGTGGCTTCTACTTGTGGAGTCTTTTAAGTAGATCTTACTATGAAATACCAGAGGAAACTTGAGGAGAATGTTCTTGAGTTGTGAGAAATCTTAAATGCGGGGGATAGTAGTTCAAATGATGGTAATTTAGCCCTTCGGGACTGTGTATCTCATACAGTGTTTTCAAATGTGTTGTGAAATTATTTTGTAATATATTCTGGTGATACACAATGACGATGAACTCACTGATGTTGTTTTGCACTAGCACCCGTGGTTTTATAGTGTGAGACAGCACTTTATGGTATGCAGGGAGAGACCATGAAAAATAAGAGTTTTCCAGAGGTCATAATCTAGGTAAACTAGGTAATTTTCTTTGAAATAAAATGTGGCTGTAAAATTTAGATTAGCTTTTCACTTTTTGGAGAACAAACTTACAACATTAGGTAAGAACTTTTGGTTTTCACTTTATCTGCAAGATGGCACCTCTAGTAGCAGCAGTTTCCTATTATATGATGAATAGCAGGGGTTGTAATTGAGCCTTCATCACCTTGAAATTGCCTACACCCCTCTGGCAAAACCTTGTGTTTCCTATAGGTTTTTAATGCTGTACTCTCCTTTGCGTGTCGTTTATGAGCCCAAATGAAGTGAAAGCACCAAGTATTCATACAAATAATTGTTTTCTTCTACTGAAGTTGTATAATGGCATTGCGTTCTTCAGCTTATGCCTGCCCATCTATACCATGCATTTATGGAAAAAATAAATGGAAGTCAGATTAGTACCTCATATTTTTAATATACCTGCTTATCTTTAATGCTTGAAGATCAGCTGCGTTTTGTGCTTAAGTTGGAATCCACCTGCAGACAGACCCTGATGAGAACACACAGTACCTGCTTGTTGCTTCTCGCGTAGCATATGCAAAATGTAGTGTGCTAAACTTGATGTGTTATGCGTGGTCTATAGCCCTTCATTTCCAAAGAGTTTCATACAATAAAGAACTGTAAGGTGCTAAGGTGAAAATATAGCAGCAGATGACAACAGCCTTATCCATCTATTTCTGTAGAGGCCATCTGCTGCAAGTTTTGTAGGAAAAGGTGAAGAATTCAGTAGTGCTTCAGAAGGTAGCTCTCTGAAATGACTCTTTGTATTCCTTTCCTCCTTTTCTAGAAATTTCTTTTTTTTTTTTTTTTTTAATATTACTGGGGACCTGTGGCTCAGTTTTGGGTTTTTTGGTTTTTTTTGTTGTTGGGGGGGGGGGGGGGTTTCCCCCCTTTGGGGACAAGATTTATGTGTGCATTTTCCCCTAAAATGTCCTTGGAATTTTAAGTGATTATAAAAAGGGCCCTGTTCCTCCCCTCGCTGTATTTGAGTTTCCCTGTAAGGACAGCTATGCTGTGCCTGTGTGCAGCATGTGTGAACCCCTGGGTTCCATCCATAAGGGAAGGGAATTGGACAGGCACGGTCCTCTTTTGTTCCTAGAAGTGTCTGCATAGAAACACTTGGGAGGAGTTAAACACCAACCTGGCAAGCTGACAAAAAGCCTTTATGGGAAGAGTATGTGTACTGCTAATTCTGGTGACAAACACCCAACAATAGTAGCGTGCTGAAGCTTACAGCAATTTGCATTTCAGTGTGGACTTGCCAGAAATGAAGCACGTTATATTTAGACCAACTGGAAGGGAAATCTCAGACACTAATTCAGCTCACAACACAAGGAATAGAATTAACTCTGATCCCAACCTTTAAAATAGACTGCTGCAGAAGTAAGAGTGTGCTCACGTGGACTGTACGGCTTGACTGTGCAAGTATCACAGTCTTCGTGACTTAAATAGCTTCGTAGACTATAACTGAGCTGGCAAAAAATCCTGTTTTCAAAGGGATTTTTCTTTTGTCTGCTGAAAGCACGAATCAACAGAAGGATACTTTGTGCAATAGCGGGCTGATCGGCCTTACACATGTTCTCTACGTTATTTCCCAGTGCTTTAAAAACTATGATTTACTTCTCCCTGCATCTCATTTTATCTCCATCTCTGGTTTTAAAATTTTTTCTCCTTTCTGCATTGCTGCAGCAACTATAAATGACTGGAGTGATTCATTCCATCATTCCGGTATGTTGTTGTATTTCAATTCTAAACCATTTCCAACTAAAGTTGGTTGGGTTTTTTTTTTCTCCTGTTGAAACTCTTTCTTTTTATGACATTTTTGGAAAAAATACACATTGTTTGAATAAAAGGAAAGAGCTGGGTAAAACCAAATTTTACTTTCACTTCCAACTCTTGATTACAGAATTTTAGCTGCCATGGTCATTTGAATTTCTGATATGGGGATCCACATTTACATTTCTAATTGAGATGAATATTTTGGGGTCCATCTGAGAATAAGATGGTGCTTTTAGCAGAAATTTGGAGAATTTGCTGATGAAGACTTCCTTCTGGGAAGGAACAGAAATTAATCTTAGTGGTTACTGTATACGGTATCTTAAAGCTGCTTCCATTTGATGTTACATGTGTTTATGATATTTGATAAAGAGTACTTATTTCAATGCAAACCTCAGAAATGGAAAGAGCATTTTCATGTAGTCCGGATCCTATTTTTGAACACCTTCAGTATTTGGTGGTTAAAACAGGAAGATACAGTCCTTTTTTTGCCATTTTGACATAGACCTTCCCCCCCCCTTTAAAAAATCTGGATTCATAGTTCAGTGAATTCCACTTTGTTTTTCAGCGTGTTCTCACAGATTGTTGCTCCTGAGTCACTCTGACAGTATTATTAATCTGCTTATTAAGCTGTCACAACATAGCATAGCTTTTAGTTTAGATAGCAATGTTCTATTTACAACAGCTAGTCAAAGAAAGCATCTGTATTTTCTACCTTTAGATTGACTAAGTAGTAATAAAATATACTTACTATTTTTTATTAATTCCATGAGCTTTAAAGATGCAATTTCTATAGCCTTGGAATTTTTACTATACAGATTTAGTGTAATCAATGAGGATTTTTTTTTTCCTTATAAAAACTCTACTAAATTGTTTTCCATTTATATAAAAATTTGTTATGGTGTTTAATGTTATTCGTGTCCTGTAACTGTGTGGTTCACATGTATATTTGTTTGTTTTCAGACGTTTGGAACAAAACCTCATCAAAACCATCCCCCCTGGAGCTTTTACCCAGTACAAGAAGCTTAAGAGAATGTAAGTTTTAATAAGACCAACATGCTAGAGCAATCACAAATCTTCTAGCTTCAAGTTCAGTATCTTTATTTTAGAAACATATTGGTAATTTCTATGTGGAAGTCACGGGGGTTTGCACAAATAAGCTCTTCAAAGTATAAGCAATAATGGAATTTGGTTCAGGATGCCTGACAGTGCATGGAAGCCTTAATAATGCTTAATTTCACTTCCTATTATAAACAATGTAAGCTAATTAGTTGTTAGTCTGTTCAAACTTCTGAGGAAGCAGATATCATTTTAAGTGTTTTTCTGATTCATTCTGATATCAGTTTGCACCACTTCAATTTAGCTGACCCCAGTTGTAGCATGAGTGCAAGTTCTTGCAGAATATTTAAGATTTTTTTGGAGTCAGTTCAGTGTCCTGGTGTTGAAATGGCACAACTTCCTTACAAGAAAATAAAGAAGCTTGCTAGAGCTTGTTTTCTCTGTTTCTTTATCACCAGTAGATACCCAAACTGCATCTTACTAGCTCTTGTGTTTTCTCTTTGGATTTAAAAATAATAATCCTGATTTGTAACAGCACTCTCATGCAGGTATCCTGGGCATTCCCCCTGGCTGGTCTTTCTTTTCATTTGTAAGCAATATATGAGCCATGTTGTGACAGTAGTACAGTGACACAGACAATGGTAAAACAAGTTACTCCTGCTTCACCATAGTATCAAGATGTTGATGGGTACCACTAGACCAGTAACTTCCCGAAGTCCTTCAGGCTTTATAGTTCAGTGCTAAGACCACAAAAAAGGTGCCCCTACAGTTCTTATTTTCTGATGTGAACAATACTTATTGGAAGTAAGAAACTGTCGGCTCATTTTACAGAGAACGCTGGATTATCAGATAGCTAATGCTTTTGGAAACTGAGATGAGCTTGCACTGTTCCTTTGCATTAAATGATAAAATGACTGTATTTGCCAGTCCAAACTGACTGAGTTCCCAGAGCTGAAGAGCTGTAAATACGAATCTTAATATTAACAGGTCAAATCATCTATCTTATAGAGTCTCTGTTCTTCTGTCTCACTTTCAATATAGCTGTATGTATTTTTAAACAAGTACTGTATTAGATAGCAAGATGGTAATTTCAGTGAAAAATGATGGATCCCTTTCCAGTGACCTAACTTGTTACTTTTTCATTATTAAAGTCACTACTTAGTTCTTTCTGAGGTATGACTAATTTTAGATTTTGGCAATGTTTTACTGTCCTTTCATTTTTCATGATTGGTGAACTCTAGTTTTATGGGAGTTGACCAAAAATATGTTCTTCAAGTTCACTTGCTGCTCAACCCAGTGAAGCACTTACTATGTGAAATGATTAATGTTAGAATTTCACGGCAGAATTCCATTAGCACACTGTGTTGACAGCTTTCTGGAGTATAACTGGCATACTCATTGAGATCTGAACTCACAGCTAAATAGTCAGTTGTTGTGCCAGATGATCTCTATCAAAGCTTAGTTAACATGACAGCATTTTGTGGAAGAACTTGGGGTAGGTAGTTAGGCTGCAGATTGTCCTGTAACAAGCATGATGTTTTGACATTTGGCTATTGACCTGCCTCCTTTTGTTAAAGTTTCATTCCTGCTGGATAGTGACTCTTGAAATAGGGCATCATTGTTGTTACATAACATTTAACTGAGGACATTGCTCCACTATTTGAAGAGATTATTCACATCATCTTTTTGGTGTGCAAGGTTCCTGGTATTGTTAACACCAAAACTTATTTTGGTGAAACAACTGCCTCTTAAAACAAAGGAATTATCCATCCTTTTCCTTACAAACAAAGGACATGTTTGGTATCACCAAAGTCGTCAGCCTTTCTTAATTTCTGTTGCTTTGATTTCAGTGAGCAGTGCTATATCATGAATGTTACTGGTTAACTGATGCCCTACCCAACGTACAACTAAAGAATGGCATCATCCTCATCAATAAGAATAATTTTATATAGTTCAGAGGATAGTATTAGCATGACATTATGAATTGTGTTGTATTTTTCTCCTGGTGAATAAACATGCAAGAATGTTAGGGATAATAGACTGCTCGCTTGCAGCACTCTCAGTATTTTGACTGTTTACAGAGTATTTCCGTCAAGATTATTCAGTTTCCTTTTCTTAAATCATTGGATAACTGAGATTAATTTTTAGGTAAGAGACAGTTGTTCAAGATAATTTTTATATGACTTGATATTAATAGATCAAGATGATAGCATAAGATGTATGTATAATAATTCAAGTGTTATATTTGCATGTAGCTGAAGTTTGCTGTGTTTCAGAATGTCTCTTCAGTAGCTTCCAGGATGGGAGAGTTATTTTGGTGATTGGGTTTCAGCAAAGGAGACAAATTCTTACCTGTTTCGGACTTTGTAGTAATTACCCATATCTTCTCACACAATTAATTATATGAAGCTAAATGCATCTGTCTCAGAAGGAAGATTTGGCACCTGTAGGATTCAAATATGCAGTTGAATTTAGCAATCTGGATGATGGTTCCCGTGATTTTGGGGTGAATGTAACAGGTCATAGCTCTGTGCTCAGTTATTCAAGGGCTTTAGAAGAGGATTGAGGGGCTTGAAGGAGGTACATCCCATCTTCAGAGATCGTTGTCTTTATTGCATGAGGTATCCAAGCCCAGACATGCCATTTTGAATTCACTTATATAACAATGGTGCTTGTTCTGTAACTTCTACCCTACAAGTTCCAAAGTTTCTGGCATTACCTCCCATTTTGTCTTTGCTTTTCTGAGGCTTTTAACTAACAAGTTTGTAATCCTGAGACTAAGATCCAAGTACCTAGAGCTACTTTCAAATATGTGGTTGTAATTCTGTAGCTCTGATGCTTGTAGTGGTGGTTCACATTGCCAAATTAATTTTACCATATATTAGCAGAAAACACATTGAGATTTCAGAGTCTTCCCAGTAACTCTGTGGCATTACTAATTTTGTTAAGCAGCTTCTGAAAACTAAGCCATATATGACATGGATTTTTGCTGAGTACTCTTGTCAAATGAGAACAGTCCAGTTTACATGTTAGAGATAATCAAGTAATCTGTTTCTAATCCTGTTAGTCAACAAAAAGAATATTCGTCCAATGCTATTAATACTTTTGCATTTGGCTGCATCTAAAAATAAATCTGTTTTGTTTCAAAGCCTTTTACAGTAAAGACATTTAAGTCATACAGTCCTATATTATACAGGGTATCCTTGTTCCCCTGGTCCAAAGTCAAAAGCAATTTATGTCCCTAACTGGTAACCGAGCACGGCCATGCTTCAAGGTGTGTTCAACATCCTTTTGAAGGAAGAGCTCTCCCATGCTGTCAGAGGTGCAGGGAGACTAGTATGAGGTGACTAATGTATTCCCTGCCTGGGTGGAATCCTGATAAGTTTGTCACATTTCAAGCTAAAGAGCCACCTTTGCACTGAGTGATTCAGAGATACCTTAAACTATGAAAATTAAGCATTATGTGATCTAAATTGGCTTAGCTCTGCAGGTTAGAAAAACCTGTATCTCTTTGTCTTGATGTAAATCAAGCACAGAATAGGATGATCTTACCAAAGCAGACCGAAGGAAGGGAACAAAAGTACAAGGACATAATTTAATCCCTTTGGCTCAGTTAAGTCAGGAGGAGAGGAAGCCTCCTTATCCAAGAGCAGTGGAGTTTGGGCTCTAATGGAAAGGAAATAATGTGTCTAATTATCTTCTAATGCTGATTGTAATGCATCTGCATGAAGTGAGTGAGTGTCATCACCCAGCATGGCATTTATGCACGTTCAGGCGCCATTAGTTATACACTCATTAGCGTCCAGACATGGGGAGAGAGAAAGGACAGAAATGTTGAAATGCAGCAAATCAATAAAACAGTGCTGAAATACTTCAAAAACTAGATGCCCTCTTTCAGATGCTTGTCGTTGTTCAGCAAACTCGTAATTTCATGTCATTGTAATAGATATTAATATGTTCCTCAATAAATAGCACAGATTCACAGCAGACTTCAGCTTACATAAAAATTAGTAGATAAAAAGCAACAAATGCTACTAGGAAGTCTAAAAAGGTTTTACAAAAACTTGCATAAATATTCCTACTTTCACCATCACAAGTTTGGCTGCTGTGAGTGGAGGTGAAGAACTGGAAACCTTCACTGAATGCTGTCTTTGTAAGCAGGATATTCTGATAGAAAACATCCGTAGATTGCAGAGCAATGGTTTCATGAGCCTTATAAAAGAACCAAAGAATATCCCACTTTATGTGGGAAAACAGAGGACTTCATTAAAATTTTAACCAACAGAATTTGTTGCTTGAAACACGTACAGAAAGGAAAACCTTCTTACTTCCTGGCTCCTCAGTTCTTGTTTAAGTGATGTTTACTTAGGAGTCTGTCTGGGATCCTTAGCACATGCCCCAGTGGCAGCAATGGTGGATATGTACGTGAAATACTGTAGGACTCCAGCTATCAGTGAAAAAATTTGATACTACCAATATGAGCTGATACCATCAGTGAAGGTAACGAGGTGGCTGGAAGTTATGCCTGTACCTAAGCACCTGGTTGAAGTGATTGACAGAAAGATTGGATTGCAGTGACAGTCATGACAAGGCACCAAGTTCTGAGCATCTGGGTCCTGAGTGTAGCATGTTTGGCTCCATGTCTAAAGAAGTTGTGGCATAGTCTTTATTTAGCTCTGCATTCTTGGTTGGTTTTGATTAAAATTGAAGGGTACTTTGAAAACCAGGAGCACGCTTTGCCTTGAAAATGGCAGCAGGCTATAACTGAATTCCACTCACATCAGAGCTGCAAGGGGGGATTCTTGATGGGGCTCCCTGACAGGGTCTGCAGCATGCTGGGTGTTCCCCGCAGTGCTGCTGCCTTCAAAGGTCCCCGGTTTCCATTCAGATGCTCAAATGTTTTCCCTAGTGTTTGAAAACTGCTTCACCAGATCAAGGTTATGGTAGAATTTTGTTTTGCTAGTTTTCTCTAGGCCTTTAAAAACCAAGTATAACCGCTGCAGTGCCAAACTGCTCAGTGACGCTGGTGCTGCTTTGGGATTGGGGCTGCGTAGTCTGTTTCCCATTTCCCTTCCCAATGGTATTAAACAGAGGCGGTGTGGGAAAAGTCTTGCCTCAGAATAATTTTGTCATCTTAAAAATAATTGTTACTGTTTCATAGAAATTGAAACCTTTACTTAGTGGAATTTATTAAGGCTTTCATGGGAATTTTGTTTGATTGTACCACAAATTTCTGGTATTTATTGTACGTTAATCTTTACATCTCATTTATCACAAGATTTGTTCTCTTAGACAAACTTGGTCTTGCTGCCTCAGAAGCCATCCCCCTGGTGCCCTCACCATGCTGGCACCAATAATCCACCATCTTCCTCAATGCATCTCCTGCCAGCACTTTCCAGCTCTTTTAGAACTATTCCTCACCTTACCTATCACTGCACTTGTAGTCAAAAGATGAGCTTCTGAAGTTAGCCTTCCGTGCTTGAATTTTAACAATCAGACAACCTTTATGCTTTTTCACAGACTGCTCCTCATGCTTGATTGCCACCCCACAGCCACAATACAATCTCCATTATTAGTAGCTCTTAATGGCTTTATCAACCGTTTTTATTCAATGGACTATCTTACTGTTGTTTTTCAAAGCTCTTCCTAAAACTCTTGGTTTTGATGTCCATAAAATGAAAGACCTTATTAAAAGGGGAGCTGCTGATTTATTAAGGCTATGGCCTGTCATACAGACCGATGTTTTCTGATCCTTCCTGGAATTTGCCTGTGTCCTTATATAGTTCATAATTTCTCTGAGGTAATACAGTCTTTTAGTTCTGTGTTTGTGTCAAGTATATTCTCCCAATAAACCACATCTAAAGTATTTTCATCAAATTCCTGTTTACAAATATTTTTTTCAATCCTCCCTTCTCTTTACAGAGACATCAGCAAGAATCAAATATCTGACATTGCGCCTGATGCGTTCAAAGGCTTGAAATCCCTCATTTCATTGTAAGTAGAAAGTAGAACTGATTGGGTATTTGGGGAAGCTTGCATGCAGGAGAAATAAAAATGATAACGTGATGTCTGGGACAACTTAGGTTTATGTGTGCAGTTGCCAGCTTGAGTGAAGCATCTGATCTTTTGTAAATGAAAAATTGGTCATGAAGGTTAGGAGGAGGAATTGTTTACGTGTCTCTAGTAAGTTTTTTTTATGGATGAACACCCCCGAGGTTACTGACTTTCTCACTTCTTCAAGTCAGTACATTAGTTGATCTACAGTTTAGTTGCACCTGCAGGCTAATCCATGTCCCCCAGCTCATCATGGCACATGAAAACTCATAGCTCAGTTGCTGTTTGGTGATGTAATCGGGGAGGAGTTAGGGGAAATAATTCCGTACGGAATTTTTCTTCTGTATTAAAGAACTGAGATTGCACTCTCTTGTGAGGTTTTCTGGGGGTGTTGGGGATTTTTTTCAAACTAATTAGGGAAGAACCTAGGCTCTTAAGAAAATGTTTATATTTCTTAGCTGTAATTACTACTTCATTAAGCTGGAAGGGGACTAAAATACGACTTCACACAGAAGATAAAAGGAAGGTAGGATCTCCTGACAACCATTTGTTTCTCTTTATGGAACACAGAAACTGTTTTAGCACCAGGTTAAATTTAAATGCAGCTATATTTCAACATAGCTACCCCCAGCACTATTAAAACAGTGGAGCTTTTAATGGGTAAAAGGAGCAATACAAGGTCAGAACCTGCATATGGAGAATGAACTAGAATAGAGTGTTAGAAAGAGCCCCAGGCTGAGAGAAGAGGGTAAGCTCAACTGGAATGAGATTTACCTGCATTAATTTTCGAGACAGTTTTAAAACATTGAGCTCATTAATATTCATAAAACAGTTTGATTTTTAAGAATGTAGTTTACTTCTAAAATATGCCATAGTTTTATTCTCTGAATGTTGGATAATTCTAACAACCTATATAACTTGTTGGCTAGCGCTTAGAAGGTTATTCAGTACTAAACTTAAATGTTACAGTAAACTACTGAGCTAGAATGCAGAAGG
The DNA here is from genome assembly GCA_025331215.1 of Actenoides lindsayi. Taxonomy (NCBI): domain Eukaryota; kingdom Metazoa; phylum Chordata; class Aves; order Coraciiformes; family Alcedinidae; genus Actenoides; species Actenoides lindsayi. The sequence goes on from WTSP01011164.1 coordinate 148,968, forward strand.
ATGGACCTTTTTTTGTGCCCTGAATCCAGCTGGGAGAACGCCAGAAATATATATTAAGTGTTGCTAGCCTTTGTTGAATAGTTAGGGCAGTGTTATTCAACATGCTGTGGAAATGGTCAAATCCCTCATTGCTGTCTGGAAATGATTCGGTAAGAGAATGACATTTCCTGAAACCTATAGTTTTGGCACAGTGTGGAACTACTGCTGATGCTGCAATGCTACAGCTTTCTGGTCTAGGAGCAAGCTGGACAGGCAAGACATTTCTACTGACGTTGACTTCCCAGCTGAGAAGTTATTCATCTTTAGCTGCAGCTAATTCAGATACCCCCAGGTGGCCTCTGGAGTGGGACAGAACACATCAGAATGGACAGAGAGGAAATGAGACTATAAACTGGGCAGGAATTTATAGTGTTTTGACTTGCGCACAGAAGCAAGTGAAATGACTGCTTATTCTCTGCCCGGTCATCCAAAACTATATTTTAAGTAAATGCTGTTTAAATATGTTTATATCCAAGTAGGTAAAATACTGCTGAAGTTAATGCTAGGAGGTTACAAGGGGCAAGAGAGAGGGCAGAGAGATGAGCTGCAGCACAGAAAGGGCTGTAGTAAGGAAACTGTCTCGGAGCAGTCTCTCCTTTTTTCAGTTTGTCGCTGCCTCAGTTTCCTTCTGCTGCAGCCACACGAAGCTGTTATTAAACGCAGTCTGTTTCTCCTGTCTTTGGCAGACTGGTTTCTAGGGCAGTAGCAACTCTAGCCCCCTTCTCTAGGTTCAGTTGCCCGTTGTGCTTGTCATCGGCTTTCACTTTCTTTTGAAAGGTTTTACTCTTACAGTTAATTGCAGGCGGGTCTTACAAATGTTTTCCTAATGGCTGATAGGCAAGAGTTATCTCCCTGATCTTTCGTGACCCATCACCCAGACCTCTGGCAGGTTCTTCCCTGATGGTCACTTTAGTAGTGATTTCAGTTTCTGAGCCCTAGATACCTTTATGGAGAAAGATTATCTGCTGTTCTGCAGAATCTGGGTTTCTGTGAAGAAACCTCCCCCAGGTTCCTGACTCTGAGAAGCAGAGGATCTTCTTTCATCTGATCTCTGCTATAGTCACCAGACCAGTTCTGTCAATTGCAGAAAGACAAGTGCAGGAGAAGATGATTCCTTTGAAGTGCCAGCCCTCTCAATGAATCTGCCAAAGGAGAAAGAACAAGGAGGTAGAAATGAAGTAAGGCCGTTTGCTTACTAATGTTTTCTCTTTTAAGCGGCTCAATATTCTCAGTATTTTTAATGCCTGAGGCACCAGTAACTTTAGTCAGCTGCATGCCCTGAAGGAACACTGCTCTGCATACAATGCTTCAGCTCAGCTGAGAGTAACTTTCATTTTTCATGTATCTGAGTCAAATGTGGTTGGTGGCATACATTTTAATGAGACACCATTTAATCTGTGCACAGAGCAGCTGGACTTCTCAGCTAGGTGAGGGAAAACAAGAATAAAGGAGGGGAAAAAATTAATGCACAAATGAAAGTAAGCAACTTTGTTTCCATTAAGAATGAAGTACTGTTGTACAGCCTAAAATTCTTTCTTTTTTTTTTTTCCCCTGCATTATTCCCATTTTCTGCTCCTCCCTTTACTCCCTGCTTGCATGCAATTGCAGTGCTCCCTATGGGTCTAAGAGAGTGAAAGTGCTTATCTGGAAGACAGCCAACATTGTGAGTCTAGCTGGCTAATGGAGGCCTATATATAGTGGGTTGTTACCTACTTTCTTCTGAAGTTAACTTAGGTTAGTGTTTCCAGGCAGAACTGTTTCCTGGAGCACTCTGCCTATTGTACTTACGTAGAGATGGAAGAAAAAAATGGTCTATTATGGTTTTCAAAACACAGGAATGTTTATTGCAGAAACAGTTTCCCCTAAGATGTATAAAACTTAAATCTTTTAAAAGTGCTAAGTGATCCCTATGCCAGCAGGTCATAAGTTTTTATCTTAAATCCATATATTTTCTCTAACAAGTAATCTACCTATAGGAGTCAGGTCACAAAACCTTAACACTTGAACTAAGTAATTTCTGCCTTAGATTTTCCTTGCGTTTCACTAAAGAAAGGCAAGCTTGTTCTTGTAAGGACTCACCCATTCCCCATGCACAAAAAAAAAAAAAAAAAAATTTCTCCATGGCCATTTTTCAGTGAGATTTTTTTCCCTGTCCATATAATGACTGTGTAGAACAAGGAATTTCTGCTTAGTTTTTTTTTAGAAATATTTGGACATGTACATAACCTTTTTTTCTTCTTTATTTTTTTCTTTCTTTCTTTTCTGGTGTGACAATTAAGGAACTGGAATCATTCTTCTTTAAGAACACTTTTTTTTCTTCCCAGAGTTTTCTGTCTTTTCCTTTTCCCCTTGTGTCACATGCAGGTGGCACTGTGAGTCACTGGCCAGCTCTGAGTCTGTGTTCTGTGGATTTAATTCTGTTACAATGTCTGAAGCTCCCTTTCAATATTTAGGCACTAGGGCTTAGATCCTTAGTAGCATATTTTTGGTATGAAACAAACTTGAAGCCTGGTTATGGACAAAACTGAAGATACAGTGAGATCCAGCCTCTGGTTTTGAGAGAACAGAGTTATGGAAAGCTCTCTCTGAATCCATTGTGGAAAATGGAGAGTGTTGTGGATCAAGGCCTGAAAAAGAGAGTCTTTAAAGATGCTACTGTGGGATTTGGGAGGAAGAGGTTATGTTGCATAATTTCAGTGACAGCTGTTGGACAAACTCGTTGTCTCCCCTCTTGAAAAAGTGGGAGTATTTCTGCGTCGCAAAGGGATGATGCAAGGGTGTATATGTTGAAGGCTGTGAGATGTAATGATACTGCAGTACTTAAGACCATATGAAAGATATAAGATGAGAAACAATTACTGGTATTTTAGACTAAAATAAATCTAAGCAGCACAAATGTCAGTGAACTGTGGTAATGTAGCCATGACTTTTGTGTTGGAGGGATTAGTCTTCCCATCCGATGCTTCCCTTCGGATAAACAAGAGCAAATGGTACTCTTGCATTGAGAAGTGTGGCAAAAATGGTTGACTGCAAAAGAATGTGTTATCTTAATTTTAAGCGAAAGTTTGAGAAAAGCTGTATTTGTAGTACATGGTGTTTGCATTACAAAATTAGAATTGCCTTTTGCCAGAGCTGGAGCAGTTAATAACTCAGCACAGAACGTGGGGGCTCAGTTATGAATAGTTTCATGTTTCAAGATTGCTGCGTGCACTTTCTGAAGTAAATTAATTTTTCATTTACTCAACTCAAAATCTGTCTAATATCAGTGAGAGGATTGTATCAGCATTTGGTTATTGTTAATAGTATCAAAGATAAATGTTATTCTTGGGGTCAGTAAACTTCCCACAAGTGTAGGTTTGGAAGGCCGTGCCCAGACTGTCTGGGGACATTTTATGAGATATGACAAAATAGTCTAAGCCTTCAGTGTGTTAAACCGAATGAGTAAATTTTAGACCACGGCGAAGGGGGAATTCCTTTGCTTTTGTTCATATACTGAATTAAACTAGTGAACAGTTTAAAAGCTTAGATCAGCCTGGGCACAAAGACAAGAAACAGCTTAGATTTTGACATAGCAGTCCCATTTGGACCATCATCTCCTGGGCGATGATGTATGTGGTGTCACTCATGGTGATTCGAAATCTGCAATAAAACACTGTCTGTTGCAATAACTGCCCAACTTATTTTAAGGTAACAAATTGCTTTGGATGGTTTTGCTGTGATTTATTTAGCCTAAATTGTTCTGAAGAAATATGAAATAGTGCCAGGGAAAAAAAATTACATGTCTAAGTTTCTTTCAGATATTAGAAATTTATTGCTGTTTTTGCCCCTATCAATTCCTCCTCTTTTGAAAACTTGAATTCTTATTGAGCCTGTGCCATTGTATGTAGCTTGGGAAATATAATTCTTCTCAGTAAGAATTGTTTTCACAGTCTGAAGGAAAGTTAAAAGCATCTGAGGACTGAAAAAAGACATTGCATAAAGTCAAAATCTGACACGTTGATAAGAATGTTTCAGCCAAGCCAAAATAAAGGAACACGTAGCTGGAAACCATATGGGCTAGAGTAAGAGATTCTGTGCTAAGCAATCATACCCCAATGAACTTTTGTGTCACCTTCCAGGGAAAAATCTCTATATTTTCAGATCTGGCTTAATGAAGCAGCTAAATTGCAGCTACATTTGCAAGTAAGGTAGGCTGACGAACTGTAAAATAAAGGTGGCACAGCAATCATTGTTTCACACCCTTAGAAGGGGGTGTGCTAAACTTCAGTGCACATGAAAGGCCATGTGTTGGCAAAGTCTTTGCAGATTCCTTCATTTTAAAACTGTTCAGGAGGTCAGAATGTCTGGAGCCTGCGGAGAATCAGTGAGACTTTCACATTTCAAGACAGTGCCGCTGGAGGTTTGTTACACGCTTAATCACATTCTCACCCAAGATGATGCCTGTGACTACGTGTGCATCCCATGCTTTCTTTGTCTGGTATGTCCCAAGCTTTTGGATGAATCTATGCAGTGACTATTTTCAATCTTTATTTTTAACTACTTAGAACATCATTTGGATTAATCTGCAAAACTTGAAGTTTAGTACTAAAAATTAATTGTTTAACTGGAAATTTAATATTTAATTGTGTCTTGGAATAGAAATATGTTGAGGGGAATATTAAAATATGATGGCAGAATCAGGCTGAAGAAACCTAATGCCTCATTATGATTTTTATGTATATTTGCATAATGTCTTACTGCAGCTCCATAATAACTCTGCAGCTTGAATAGGGTGCTTCTTCCAGGGATCTCCTTCAATGCTTGCAGTGCAGGCAATGGTCTGTGCTCTGTGTGTTCTCTTTACCATTGTTTGGAAGGCTGATGGCAGCCTGAAAACTGCTGCAAGTTGTTAGCCAATCTGCCAGATACTTCTGAAGAACTGGAGCTTGTGGTTTGTGGCCCTGCTGAAAGCATTTAGGTGTGAAATGGCAAGCTGATGGCTCCATGTGCTGCTGAGACTACAGCCCTCCGATGTCTGAGCAGCACCTATGCTGTAACAGCAAGTTGCTGGTGTTAGAAAGCCACCTGCAAAAAATTCAAGCAAAGTTTGCTTCGATTAAAAATACAGCGCATGATTCTTCACATTGGTCATTCTGGTGTTAGATAAACCTGCCTCGTGGAAAAGACAAGAATAAAATCCATGCACTGGCAAGTCTAATGTGTTTGCACAGCTTTATGACCGTTTGCTCCAAGCAGACTGGTTTCCATCTTTTTAAAAGTGACTCCCGTGCATGGTGAGAAGAGAAAGGAAGGAACAGTAAGAAAAAGGATACCTATTGGTGCTTAGTCTCTAGTTACTATTTTTAAGATTAGCATTGTGAATGTAGAATTAAGCTATAGCTCACTTTTCTCTTTCTCCCTAAGCCCACATCATGTTTAGAGTAATATCTTTTCTACCTGACAATAAAATGCATCTCTCAGACCTGCAACTACTTTGGTCTCCCGACAAGGAGGAGAAGCAAATGAACAATCAGGAGCACACAATTAAAAATTGTAGCCATTTTTTTGTGTTCTAATAAATGTGGCTCTGATTCACAGATTCACTGTCTATTGGCAACGATTACTCAGCTGGTTTAATTTTTTAACATATTGACTTTCTTAGTGTATTTTAAAAAAAATATATTATGGATCTAAAATTTCAAGGAGTTAAGAGGGTTGTATTCCTAGGAGGGTTGTATTCCTGTGCCAGGCTTGCACAGTAGGCAGGACACCTGCATGTCCTGCAACATATGTGAGGGATGCAAGTGAACATACAGTTTTAGAACTTGTATTGCCTTAGACAAACCTCCTAAAATTTATCTCTGTTGGTAAAAGCATTGGAGATTTAAATGAAGTTCTTGAATTGACTTGGCTGTGTTTCCTGTTATATGACCTTTTGAAGCTTTTTCTTTGTTGTTGTTTGGGAGTTTGGTTTGGTTTCCTTTTTTCCCCAAAGCTGCTATTCTGGAAACACATGCTAGTGAGATGGGTAGAACTGGATGTAGGGGAGAGCAGCTCAATAATGGTGTGTCCCTAACCTCAACTGTCTTTTCTGCAGGCTAATGCATTCATAGTATTATTAGGACTGCAGCAGTTGGTACATTCAGAATAAAAGCAGATTGGAACAAGGAACTGACCAATTTTTGTATTTGTTGGCATGAGCATGCTTTCCTGGGTTCAACGGGGGGCGGTGAGGAGAGAGAGAACTCTGAGAAAAACAAAAGTTTTTGTGCTTTTTACTAGAATAAATGGAAGTAAGGAACTCAAGAAATGAGTTGTAATGCATTATGTATCTCCCCTCCCCTCCTCTTTGCTTCTTTCTGTAGGACCATTTGACTTCAGCTCTGGCATGGCAGGCAGACAATGGCATTAGCTAATTTGGCTCCATGTAGTGCTGAGCATGAATATGAATTAGAGACAAGTGCCTGAGCTCTCATACTGACTTTTGTTTAGCTGTTAATTTATTTGAATGTTAATGTGCCACATGCACATAAGCCCAATTAGGTTTCAAAATGCTTCTTTTCTTTTCATGGCTTCTAAAACTCAAAGCTTTGTTTTATTTTATAAGCTATTTTCATCTGGTTTATTTCATTCAAATTAATAAAGAGCATGTATAAACACATCCAAGGTTTAAAATTCAGTGGAACACTGCACGATGACCTCCTGACTCTTAAATTAAAAGCCAATGAAAAATTACTCTAATAAGAGTCTTATTTTGATATTTGTATTTAGTGGTACCATAACTAAGAACTGTACTGGGTGTGAATGTTGAGATTTCTTTAAGGTTTTATTTTATATGTGTTTTTACATGTATGTCTAAAGCCATAATAAAACTTTGCCTGCTGTGGGGGTTTTTATTCTTTTTTTTACTTCTTTCCATGGGCATTTTGTTGAGCTTAGCTTTTGAACTCTTTCTTATGTGCTATACTATTATGCATTATTGATCAGCATTGATGATCCTGCTGCATCACAAAACTAAGGAAGATGTTCATCGAACATGACAGAGCTTATAATCTAAACTTTGTATATAGATGATGCATTTGCTAAAGAAATACTATTCAGAAAGAGTGAAAACTGAAATGGCAGTATACTGGATTCTCTGGGCATTAACTTAATATTTTAACCTTTTATAAATATTTTATTTGCAGCGGTTTTTCTTTTGCTTCCTGATACAGGTGCTCACAACAGTTACTTTATTCAGGAAGAAGTTTGTGAGTCAGCCATTTAGATGTTGTTTTAAGGCCTACTGAAATCCAGTGACTTGAATATTATCTCATGTTTTGAAACTGCTTTCTAAATGGACTTGATAGACCTTTCAAAGTCCAGCCATCATTTCTGTCTAGTTTTGGGTAGAGTATAAAATCTATGTACATTACATAAAATTTTGTTGAAGTAGGATACTGTGTGGTGTTCTGAAGCCAAATTTAGGAAACAATTAGAAAAAAATAGTGGTACCAGCCTTCATTACTCACAAAAAGCACTAACTGTATCATCACATTAAAAGCCAACCTCCTGACTCTGCAATAGGTAAAGAGAAATTATGTTGGATTCATTTAGAGAAAATATACTAGATGGTTATTGGTTTCTTATGTAGCAGTTCAGTTCCTGCTGAACTACAAAAGTAGTGAAAAATGAAGTTTCATGTTTAGATTTTTGTATCTAAATCATGTTATTTGATTTAGATTCATTTTGTTTAGGCTGAGAAATGAGCTAGTCACAGTGGTGTTATACTTCCCATGACTGATGAAGAGTAAACTGAAGTGGCAATACTCTGGGAAGGCCAGAGGGTATTGTAAATGGTCTGTCATGCTAAGTGCTTGTTTTTCAGTATGTTCAACTCACCATAATATTTTAAATGTTGAAAGACAGAGTAAGCCAGAATTTCAGCCAGCATCCAAGCCTCACATGGCTATTTGATTCATTGCTAGCATATTATTCCACACTAAAATTTAGGGAATTACCCGGTCTAGTGATACATAAGCAACAAAATTTTGGCATGAGCTGGTTTATAACCATTCATATGTCCTATGTAGAGCATAAAAGTTACATAAATACTGGTTTTCCGAGTTTGAAGTCTATTAAGAAGATTCAATAAGGTGTAAAATTTTGAGAGGGAGCCTAATCATCTTCCTTTTGCCAGGACCTGTATAAGCTCCTAACTCACTTTCTGGTTTTCACAAATTTGATCAACTTGCAGAAGTGACATGAGTAAATACTTTAGCCATGATTGAAATTCAGGTGGTCCTGTCATACATGATCTTACTCTGATCTCTAGGTAACGCATCTTAGCATAATGGTGGTTTTCTCCAGTTTTCCTTTCAGTTCCATTTCTGAGGATACTATATGTGCATTTTTCCATTGAAAAAAGGAAATATTTTAAATATTAAAACTGAATCATGGATACCATGTGATGTATATTTATGGTTCACTAAATATGTACAGTGACTCTCATCTGTGTTATTAAATCTTTATTGATTTTATAACCAAATTATTTTTGACTTTCTGAAATATATGTCTATCCCCAGTTCAGGCTAAATTTCTAGTTGAAATGGTAACAGCAGCTGGTGAAGCTGTAATATTTTATTCAATGATGCCTGTGTCACATTTCATGTCAATTATTATATCTTAAGAGACTAGTTATATGAAATTTTATCTACAACTAGCTTGTGCTCCCTGGCTTTTAAATTCAGTATCACTAAGCAGAATTCTAGGGTTTTGCATCAGACAATGTGCCTTTCAGTGGTTAAAATATTTCTAAGAAGGGTGGGAAAAAAAAAATCCCTCAACGGAATGAAAAATATTTCAGATACAGTTTTTGGATGATGTCCAGTTTCTACATTAAAAATGCTTTCCAACACCAGACGAAGCCTGAATCATAACGACTCATTTAATACCATGTGCTCTCTGAAAGGAAAATGAGATCAGTAGTTAAATGAAATGCCCACAGATCCTGGGCATGGTGCACAAGATCAATAAAGATGATAATGTAGAGATGTGGGAGGACACTAAAGTGGTCTGTTACTTAAGATTTATTTTGTCTTCCTGAATCTTTCAGAGTGCTCTATGGAAACAAGATCACAGAGATTCCCCAGGGCCTTTTTGATGATCTTGTGTCTCTGCAGCTGCTGTGAGTATGATCCCTTCCTTTTCTTTATTGTACAGACTGGCTAGATTTACTGTTTTTTCAGCTTCTGACATTAATGCAATCACCTTTCCCACTGAAAACTCACTGGGACATGCTAGTCTGTTGTTTCTGTGTCAGGCAAGAGGGAGGCAAGGGCTGAAAACCAAACAAACAAAAAAGGCAAGTGCCACCAGTTTTATAGTATACTGTGTATAATAATGGGTAATAGACACAGAGGATTTGTGTTAGGGGAGGAAACAAGAGACTCAGTGAAGCCCAAGAAAGGAAATTTGGTCACCGGTTGATGTGCGAGTGGGAATGCCGTGTGATTGTTTTCACACAATTAGCAGTTGTGGTTGAATGTCTAGATCCTTGGGGGCTACCGTGTTGCCAGTACCTGCACATGCAAGAAAAATGGCAATATGAAAGATCTTATTGTTGCCAGCCATGCCCTGTTCCATATTCTTATTATGCCAAATGTGGCTTAGTTGTAAGAGAAATGATTTCAGAATATGTTGTGTATTTGAGTACTTTATGCCACATGTGATTTAACACACAGCCGTGATAAGGGGTAAGATGTATATCATGCACTATTTATTAATGTAGCATAAAAAATCTCCAAAGCCAAACGTGAAATTGCAAATTTCATTCGCTCTTGTCTCCATAATCACATTGTGAAACAGTAACTCCTTCAAAGCAAAGAAAATCAGTCAGCTAGGCAGTTGAGGGAGCAGAAGTGAAGGGTGTTTAATATATATTCCAAATGTTCTGATTACCATCATGGATGATGCACTTGGTGAGGTAGTATATGATAAATTAATCAATTCTGGTTTATATCACATACAACCCTCCACCCCCAAACAATAAATTATATGAAATATGAAATTTACAGTAGCTTTTAGACAATTTATTTTAAGCCTTTCTGGCTGTCTTGACATAACCAGAAATGAATATCCAAAAGTTCATGATTACCATTGAATGTGTCACCCTATGATTGCAGTCTCTGATGCACTTAAGTGCTATATACAAGTAAGCATAGATTTAGATTGGAAATCCATGAGCAAAGCCAAAGATCTACAGTATGAAATCATTGGAATTGCTTTATCTGTTAAGTGAAGGGCTACTAAGACACGTAATTTTTCCGTAAGATCTTACATGCAAACAAGGACCACCCTATTGCAGAGAAGGACGAGCAAGAGCATGTGTGGTTTGGTTATGACAGTCCTTGAGCTGTGACAGGGGGAAGCTGTTCATCTCCTCCTGCACACATCCAACTGCTTTGTCTTTATCTGTTGCACATACTTTTGTGGGCAGCTCTTTTTCTCTCTCCTGTCCCATACCTCAAGTTTGTTAGTGCTTCAGTGTCTTCGTGGCCAGCCTGTGCAGTAAGAGAGGCCTCTGTATTTGGGGGGGATGGTGGGGGGTGGTTTGCCATGGTTGTGGGATCAGTAAGCACGAAGGTGCTTGGATGCTGGGACTCAGTACAAGCTGATGTCACTGGCATGCTAGTCATGCTCAGACACGTTGGTACAAGGAAGACACTGCAAGCAAAAGGAGAGCTAAAATGTAACTTGTCACTGTGACCTCTGAGGAAGAAACTGTATTGAAAAAATTCTGAGCTTTATCATAGTCCTCCCCCACAAATCTATTGTGGTTACAAGTTTGAAGTGATACGTGGTTGTTCTGTCGAACCCAGGACACTTTATAGATAGAATCATTCCTGGTATTAAAAAACAACCCACTCAACGCATGGCTCACGGTGTCCTCTAAAAATCTGGGCCTAGAACTTTTGCCTCAATCATTAAGCAGGTTCCAGTGCCTTTATACTGTTGTCCTTGTGTGCATGTAGCACAGGCTTTCGATGAATTAGGTATTTAAGCCCAGATGGCATAATTTTCTAGTCTGAATTAGCTTAAGTGATGCCTTCTTGTTAAGGGATCAAAATCTATATGCCAGAGAACCACTAAAAGGTTGTGTACTTCAACCATTTAAACATTCTCAAGCTGAGAGGATGTAAGTGGGTTGCCCCGTTACGGGATTCCCAGAGTATTGTGGCTCTGGAGCCTTTCGGGGTCTTCTTGAAAGCGTTGTGAGTGCAAAGTGTCTTTTGGCAAGGAGAGCACTGAATGATCGTGTTCTAAATGCAAACAAATGTCTGCACACTTTTCTGATTGTGGCTTTGAAGCTGCTGTTATGGGATTGCTTGTAGTATTTTAATGGATACCAAAAAAATAAATGGCATTCATTGTTTTTAGACCTGCTGCTGAACAGTTGGAAGAGTGCCCTATGATTAGATCTAATTTAGTGTTCAGTGGGCTCTAGATTGGATTTCTTCTTATTAGTCTGGAGACATACTGATAAGAACACTCTGATTAAGGTATCCTGGTAGCCAGTATAATTTTCTAAGCTTGAGCTGGAGCTTTTTTGAAAATATATTGGTGTTATGGTAAAGCAGGATACAATCAGAAAAAGGGAGTTGTGAGTCCTGTATAAAATGGTTGAGATTTTATTTAGAAGGAAATAATATAGTCACTATAAAATTGCAGAGCAGGTCATGTTGTTTACTGTTTTGGATAAGACTTGTCAGAGTTTCTCAGAAATGTCATTACCTTTCTGTTTAAATAGACTGTCACAATATAGGTTCAGATTATTCCACTTTAATTCTGGCAGAATTGTCTTGTGTAAGTACTTTAGACCTGCAGGCAGTACCACTGATGTCTGAAATGCTGTAGCTGGGTCAGGTAATGCTCAGCTCAGGCGTGACAGCCTCTTAAACTGCCCCATTTGACACTGGTATATGGGGGGAAATGAAGAACCCAGAACAAGTTTTAGACCACCTGGATAGCATTAGAATTCTCTATTCCTGTCTTACAAGCCAGAGGTGTGTAAGGCAATATTATATTATATTTGGCAAGAAAATAATCAAGTATGGTTAGATAATAATGGATGGAGTTTTTGGTGGTGGTGGGTTGTTTTTTGGGTTTTTTTGTTTTTTTGAGGGGGGTGTGATTTTCAAATCCTATTGGTTTGATTTAAAATATTGCTTCCAAAGTCTTCATTATAATTAGCTATCTTAAGTAGCTAACATTCGCCACATAAATGATCACAATTGGATTTCTGTTAAATCGCTGATTTCACAGATATTATGTCTTCCTAAATGTGCAATTCTAACCAGCACGGCAGCAGTTATTACAGAAGTCCAACTGCACATCTGTTCTGTGAAACAGAAGCTTTTCTTGGACCATGTCATCTTCCTTATTCTATTCAAAGTTGCCAGGAGAGAGGATACTAAAAACTACTGTAGTTACTGTACCCTATCCTCATAGATTCTTCTTTTCAGCAGGCTGGATCAAGTGTCTTCTGAGAATTTTAGGTCATCGTGAATTTTAGAGAGCTATGCTGTGTTTCAGAAAGGGATAACTGGAGTACTGGAGTAGTCTGCCTTTTTTTTTTTTTTTTTTTTGTTTTGGTTTGTTTTGGTTTTTTTTTCCTTCCCCCTAAACAAAACAACCCCCCTCCCCCCCCCCCCCAGATTAACCTGTGGTTGCTCTGCTCTCCCAAAGGAGAGTATGTACAGAGTCATTCTGCAGTCAGTGAGTCAAGTGGCTCAAGACAGTGAGCTGTGGAGAATGGACACCAAGTTTGTTAACCAGTATTTTTCACATCTGCTTTCCTCTCTGCAACCATATTAAAACAAACATTCTGGGAACCTTTTTATTACAGTTACACACTGTGTACTTCGCATGGCTTTATTTCCTGGAACAAAAGATATCATAAAATCTTTACTGTTTAAAGAGATTGTGTATCAAAATAATATAGGGGGATGAAGTCTCATTTTTCAAATGTCTGGCAACTGTCAGTTTTCAATAAATCCTTTTCCTTGAGGAAATTTACTCTACATAGTTACTAATCATACAAGTGCTCAGGCGTGTTGATCCTATATCTTAAATAGTTGAGATCCCTGTGGCTTGCTGGGCAAGAAAGAATCCCTACAGTGGACTCTGTTTTGATGTTGCTACAAGTGGATATACTCCTGGGGTACATATACATTGAAATCAGTGGTTTGTTGTATTCTTCTCATAAAATATAGCCAGAAACTTACAACCTTCCCCTCCTCCTACTGTCTAATCATTAGGGAAAACTCAATATTGTAGTTGGAAAAGACCGATAATCAAATTATGTCTGCAGTTTGAAATATTGAGAGGTAAAGGAACTACAAAAGTGGTGAAAAATTAGACTTCCAGATCAAATTATCTAACCTGGGTTAAAAATGGAACTAGATATAATATTGACAACTTCAACTGACCTTTGTTTAAAATAGACTTGTATTAAGTGATGAGTCATGTGTGTACTCTCAGAAACTGCTGTTATGGGTCTTCCCAAAATTCAACTAGACAAAATTTCCTTTGAGTGATTCTCCTTTTTAACCTGCTTTTTATGCTGTTTCTCCTTCACTGAGTAGCTGAGATACTTGGGACTCCCATAGCTCTTTTGGTGAGGTTGCTTGGAAAATAACTCCATGGCAAATTTGCTAAGTTCGAAGTGCTTGTGTTGATTTGTAATTGTAAAATGGATCCCAGTACTTAAGAGCTTAAAACAGAATCTACCAATTATTTGTTGTATACTTTTGGAGATTGTTAGAAGCTCAAAGAAAATCCAGTGAAACTCAAACCCATACAAATTATTAAAAGAATAAAAATAAAAAAAAATTGTTTTGTATACATTGCACTGTTATATACATAAGTATCATTAACAGTGATGCAAACAGTATATAAATGACAGAATAAAGAAATTACAGTTTTTCATTTCCAAGTCCTTCACAGCACAGTAGTCTCTCTCTCTTCCTCCCCATAGCAATCTCCTGAGCTTTAAGCGTTGTATAAAATCATCTTGTGCTGTGGGGCTCTTCATTTTCCTCACGGATAAGAGACAACAGGCAGTAAAAAAGAGTCTTTCTGATTAGATGTCACAATGACATGTCAAGCAGTGGAGCAGGCTGCCCAGAGTTGTGCATTCTCTGTCCGTGAATATTTTGAAGACCAGACTGAATAGAACTCTAAGAACCTGGTCTGATCTGACAGCTCATCCTGTTTTGGGCAGTCTGACAGGACAAGAAACCTCTCAAGCTTCCTGCCCTTCTGAATTATCCTGTGATCTGGTGAAATAATATTTCTTAGATAAAGCAAATATCTGCATTAAATATCTAGAAATTGGTTGTGCTTTGAGTGGGGTTCAGACCAGATGATCTTTGGAAGTCCTTTGCAACTGATGTCACTTCTGGGTTCTGTGATTCCAAGTACTTAGAAAAAGTACATATTTTCCCTTGATTACTCAAAATATTTCCAGCTGCAGCAGAGATACTATGAAACCCTCGTCCTTCTAGCCCAAGACAGAGTACTCTCTGCACAGATCTGCTTAATAGCTTTAGAATTGTTTATAAGCCGTTTGCCTCAAGCTTTTTTCCTTCAGATTTCTACATTTAGGCTGCTATTGTGATAATATTACTGAACTCAATAACTGCTGTTAGAGTGAGGGAGCAGCATCTGCCAGACAGAGAAATGCAATTACAGTCAAGCACTAATGAAAGGCTGCAACAGCATCTGCCTTTTCTGTGTCACTTCTGTAGCCCATCCGCATGCAGCTTCCCAAAACAGCCACTAGTGCGTACGTCAGTCTGTAATTCATCATCCCTGCTGACGCCAGTGCTGGACTCACCTGACAGAAACTCTCCTAGATGTTATTACCCAAGAAACTAGCTTCCTGATAGCGCAGGAAGTTGAGAAAATGTTTTAGTCTGATGTGCGTCTGAATTATCACGTGGTTATCTGAAATCAGCTGTCACCTTATCTGCTGGCGTTAATTTAGACAATATTGAATTTTGAATAACAGATGGCCAGATGCTGTGAAAATATATGCTTAGAATGCTCTGGGTAGTAACAGAAGTGCCTCAGGATTGGTTTATGGATGGTGTTCAACTGGAGTTGCAGTCTTTTGGATCAGAAGTGAAAGAAAGCCTTTAAAATCTCTCCAAAACAGGACTGTGAGACTGTACTCTGTGCTTCCTTCTTGACTCATTATCAGCTCATGACTTCTCCAATTTAATTTTCATGGAATAAATTTGTTATCACCACCACCATCATCTGGTTTCCTGAACATGGAGAAACACTTGAAGCTAGCTCAAGGAAGCACGATGATGATTTCATGCTGGTTATTATCAATTGAAGACTCTTCAGTGGTCAGTCATCACATTAGAAAATGTAAATTTTAGTAGATGTCTAAATGGCTTGACACAGTGAGAGGCATACAGATTGCTCCCCTTCACTCCAGGCCATTTTAAAATGTTCCTGGAACCTACTATAATTATTTTGCCAATAAGTAAGCAGGGGCGCGCACAATTCTGTCGTTAGATGTTGTCGTTGACTGCTGTGATGACAGAGTACTTGACCAGCTATTTCCATATTGGCACTTCAGCTGTTCTCTGTGATAAGTTGTGTCAAATCACAGATTTTTGAAGAGAAAATGATGAAAAAAAAAAAAAAAAAGTGCCAAAAAGGTTTTGTGCCTTTTTTTAAACAGGTATTATATATCTGACGGAATGCTTTCTGCCAAGAGTCCTTTCTTTGCTGCCCTACAGTGTCTTTGACTATTGATCTTCTATAACAGTCATGTATATTCAATTAGTATTCTGCTGTTAACTGTGCGACACTGTTACCCACTTCTCTTCCATACAAATCTTCTATGCATTTGTACATCTGCCTTTTTCTGGTGAGTTCTCATTTTCCCCAGTGCAGTCTGGCATGTGGGACGTGCCAGCCAGTTCATGGGATGCCGAACATTTTCATTCTCCTCGTGTTGTCATCGCTGTTAAAACACAAAGCTAGTGAAAAAGAGAAGTTTTCCAGTGCCTCTGTGGAGCTTTTTTCTCTGATACTTTCCTTTTGGCTCGTTAACGTACCAAAGATGATTTCTGGTCCATCGTATAGCAACAGAGATCAACCTGCAGTCTCCAGCACGTGTTCAGGTTGCTAGGCTGCTCTTTGATTCTCTGAGTTAGGCAGTTCCTTGTCTTACTTGAGCTGAAAATACAAACATTACTAAGGGTAAAAGCCATATAAACATCCCCATTTGCTCTTAAAAAACAATTTTTTCAATCATTTTGGGTTTGGAGTTCAAAATGTTATTTAGATGTTAATCACTTGAAACTGTGCTTGGGCATATAATTCAATTATGGGACCATCTTAATTATGCAGATGGTGCTTATGAGCATCTGATACAATTAGAGTGGCAATTCAGCACACATTTGTTCAAAGGGCTTAGCTGAAACACATTATTATTTCAATGTGTGTGGACAAATTCACTTTTTCAGGAAATGGGTTCACGGAATACTGCTCTGCTCTGCTCATTGCTCTCGATGACGTGTAAACCACAAGGACTTTAACCATTCTCCTGTATTCTGTGGTGGTCCTAGGCTTGCAAGAGATTTCTTCATGTTTTTAACATATCCAGAGGGATGAAAATGGAGACTTGAGTTAATAATCCATCATCCCTCTGGGTAGCAGACGGATTTATTTCTACTTGAATTTTTAGCCTCCTTTTGAATGCTGCACCACATCTGGAGGCCGTGTGTAAATCTCATCCAATCAAGCTGATAACAAAATAGGAAAATTAGTGGAATTTACTTTCACCATAAATTGGTGCAAAATAAATACCATGTAATTTTTGCTAAAGTGAGATTCAACTTTTAACATCGTCCTTTCTTTTGATGTGAGACCCATAAAAGGAACTCTTACTATGGTTTACAGCATGCTTCAGTGTTTAAGGAATATCACTCTTTCTGCCTCCTGGAATATGTTTTTCTCATTCCCTTTGTGTTAGCTTTTTAAAAAAAAATCCTTATAACCACTCCCAATTCTGTGAGCCCAGCCTTGTATATACCTATTTATTGGTTAGTTGCCATTAGGGAGGCTGTAGTAAAGAAAGATTAAGCAAAGCATTGGAATTTATAGAGGGGAATATCTATAGAGGGGTTATTTTAAAATAACTGAGAGTTTTGGAAGGAATATAAACCTTAATGCTTCTGGCCAAAAGTCATCCTCCAACTCACAGAAAGTAGGAGGAAAAAATTTTTAGGGATGATTTATTCTGCTTTCTCAGTTTTCCACTTCCCCCTCCCCTTTCTCACTGATTCTGATCAGAAATAGAACATTAATCCATCTCACGATTCACCGAATATGGCCACATCTGTATTACTGTTGAGCACACTACCTGTCCTCTTTAGATTTAGGTACTGCACAGATACTGCCTATGTGATACACAGAATAGGGGCTGTCACCACAGCAAAGCTGGGTAGTACCAGAATTCCCGCTTCTAAACAGCCTGCACAAGCACTTTCCTGATCCAAATTACTTTCTCTGATGCTTAGAGGAGAGTCTCTCTGTATTTGGGGCTATATATGTATAGGATCGTTTTCTCTTATTTTTGGTAGTTGGCTCTTATGGAAATGTCACAGATTGTATCACCGTGAGTCTAGTCATTGAAAATTCATGCCAGCAAAATATGTCACAGTGCGAATTCTAATTTCCAGCAATGGGTTTATTCATCTTTTGTTGAAACTAATTGGAGAATGAATTTGAATCCTGTGTATTTGCTGCAGTTCTAGGCCAGCTTTGCTCTGAGGGTTTATTAAGTGGGATCAATGATGGGATAGACTTTGAGCTCACTCTTTGCACGGGAGCAAATAGCATCTGCACAACGCAGCTCTGCTGTGTGCGCACTGAAGATGTGCTGGCTGTCCACGTATGCAAATGCAATTGTAGTTCAGGTGTAAATTCTCTTATTACAGAGATTATTTTCATTTTTGCTACATGCTTAGTTACAAGTACTGCTTGCAACATAAAATATTGCTATAATATTAGAAAAAAAAATAACATCTAGCAAAATAAATCAAAGTACATGCTTGCATTCAGTTTTCTTCCTATCTAACGTAGGTGCCAAGCCTCTGTCATGGAACAACCAATCTTAGCTCATGTGCATTACATAAAAACAGTATGGGACCAGTGCACAAAGACAGGGAGTAGAAACCAAAGGATTTGTGATGCCTAAATGCATGTCTGTGGGGATATTGTTCAAAACTCTGTAGCTGATTCTGCCTTCTAGTAACTTGTTAAACTGTTCTTGGTGGAAAAAAGATACTGTGCAAGATTGAAAGAGATATGCATAATGCATGAGAACCAGGAGAGAACGAAGAATGCTTTGGTTTGGTCATTCAAATGGCTGTAGGAATCAAGGAGTAACAAGATGACACTGATGTTTGCTGCTGAAGCAAAATCTCAGAAGCTGAATGCATGGGAGGAACTGTTCTTGTAGCCTAATAGGAAAATTGCCATTACTTCTGGTGGACTCAATAGGAGTGTGGATTAGGTGTTCTCTTTATTATGAGTCACAGAAATACAGTTTCCAGAGGATCATACTAGTGCTGCTTATGATTTCTTAAAATTATTTTAGCTATTAGTTCATGGAGAAAGTTAACCTCTTTTATCCATCGTTGCCTTCTATGGGACTTTCTCTTATGTAATGTCAAACTTTGTTTTCCACAACCTTCTGAAAATTCAGATAAATTGATGCTGACTTTTCTGTAAGCTGAAAAGGCGAGTTCTGCTTAGGTGCCCTATCATTCCAAAGCACTGCATTCCTGTTCTCCTTGAGAAAAGGGCTCTACTTAAGTATGTGTCCATCTTTTATGCATCCCAATGATCGTAGCCATTTACTGCAGTAATGAGGCTCTGCCAAAATGGCAGTAGGAGCAGAGGGCTGTTACAAGTGCACAACATTCCAAAGGTTTCAGCAATGCAAAAGCAGGGTGCTATGCAGAGGAAGCACCTCTGAAGTTATATTTTGGAGCAAATGAAAAGCATCATGTGTAGCTAAGAAGCATGGATTTCTTACCCGAGAGGATGCCTTTGTCATCTACAGCCAAGTTTGTGCAGTTTGAAAATGGAAGCTCGCTGTGCTGTTAGAAATGTGTTTAAGGTGGTATATTTGCTTGATGATGATTGGGGGATACCTTTTCCTTTTTATCTATGAACACGTTTGTCTTCTGATTTAGTATTACTGTGGTGCCTTGTAGAAAGCCACAGTCTTGGAATATTGAGCCCTTTTAACTCATTGACAAAGTAGCAAGAGTTTTGAGAGCAAGAGCACTGAGATAACAGCATATGTTCCTTGCGATATACCATTTTTCTCAGGCTGGTAGTAGTCAAAAGATGTGGGGTTTGGCTTTTGTAAGAAGAATAGGTCATTTCCTGCCTATTTTCCTTCTAAGTCTAAAATACCTCATACGCGGATGACCGTGACAATTTAAGTGTTCTTGTGTTTGATTGTCTCAGAGGGAGATCCAGCTTGTTCTTGGGATTGTATGTACTCTTTATACATGACAGAACTCTGGCTGGATAATCTAAAAGAACTTGCACAAGAACTGTCCAAGATTTTCTGGCTGAACTGATTCAAACTGGCTGCTGTGAAGATGTGCAAAATGTTTTGTGTTTTTTGTGTTTTTTTGTTTTTTAAAGGATGTAAATTGCCCTTGTGCTGCTTTTCCACAATTGCGCAAGAATCTGGTGTAACTGGAATGGAGTAGGTTCACAGAACTCAGAATTGTAGCACAATGGAGGTTAGAAGGTACCTCAGATGATCCCTAGCCCCCAAGATTGGAGGACCTTTGCTCAAAGCAGAGCCACCTTATTAGGTCAGAGCAGATTGCTCATGACTTGATTTGGTATTGTCATGAAAGCCTCCAACGGTGGAGACTGCACAACTCCTCTGAGCCACCTGGTTCACTGCTTGACTATTCTTAGGTGTGAAGTGAACTTGCCTTTCAGTAAGTTTTAGTCCAGACCCTATACTTCTCTCTTCTTGTCTCTCAGGAGAATTACGTTTTCTTTCCTTGCATGATCATATTAACCCTGCACTCCTTATCAGAAGATGTCAAACTTCTGGAACTTCAGTTAGACTTAAGACAGCTGCTGGTAAAGAAAATTGGAATAAAAGGGTTCTTCTCATTGTGGACTTTGCATATGAATGTATTCATGGAATACTAAGGTGGGGGGTATTTGCCATTTCTATGTATATTAAGCTGAAGAATTTAACTATTTGTGTAGAATTTTAAGCAAAGGAAAGGGGGCTGGGCATACCAAAAAAATATTTTAAGATAGCTAGCACTGTTATATGTCTATATATTCCCCAGCTATGAGAGTACTCATGTTGACTGGGGGTTTTTTCACCTTTTTAATGTAACAGGCAAATGAAGACCTTTAAATGTGGCTTGGCTTTTGTGACTGGATTAATTTTTATTTTTGTTTTTTAATTTAGCCCCAAAGTTCAGTCTATCTTTATTTGATTACAAGACTAATAAATTATAAACATTTCCTCTCTTTTCAGGCTTCTCAATGCCAATAAGATCAACTGCCTGCGGGTAAACACGTTCCAAGGTCTGCATAATCTCAAACTGCTATCTCTTTATGACAACAAACTGCAGACCATCAGCAAGGGGCTCTTTGCACCTCTCCGATCGATCCAGACTCTGTGAGTATGCAGGCATATCAGAAATGACAGCTCTCTCTCTCTTCCCCCCAAAGATGCTGCCTGTCTTCACAAAGGCTTTGCCTCTGACATTAAGACAATTTGGAAGAGATCCCAGGGTAGTAGCCCCTCCTTTTCTGGCAGAAATAAAAGCAGCAAGAAGTAGTAGTATTGCATAAATTCAGCACAGTGAGCTATCAATACCACCTTCCCATACTGACATAAATGTCATAAGTGTATTACCCTCCCAGAGTAATTCATTCATGCTGTTTGTTGGGAAGATAATATATACATTTGACTCTGTACAGTATATGAACAGCAGATTCTACTGAAACCATCGCCTGACAGTTTTTAATGAGCTGGTGAGTTGCCATCTCTCCTTACTGGGTCTGAGTCCTGCTGTACAGTTTGTGACTTCTGAAACCATATTTCAGGTGACATTCCACTTAAGGGAAGTGATGCATGCTCTTATTTCACTCAAAGAAAATCCACAAAACATTTTCTGAGAGTTTTTGGAGACATTATGAGAAGAGGGAACAGAAGCAAAACTGGAAGCAAAAGTGTAGAAATGACTCAGTGTTTTACAGAAGGTGGTTTCATCCTAGAGCTGTGAGTAGTAAGCTAGTAAGGTAAATAATACTCAAGGACCCAAGAAAGAACCCCCACACCCAATTTTGTATATGTGAGTTTATATGTATTTGTGCGTGCATATATAGATAGAAGGCTTTGTGTGTTCATGTAGTATAGAAGTATATGCATTTCCAGTATTAAAATACATATGTACGTGTATATACACACATACTGGAATATATATGCACAACTTAGGTTTATATACATATACATCCTATACTACTGGACATTTATATCTACATATGCGCATGTATATTTTAATAGTGGAAATGCATTGACCACACTAGTTTTATAATTTAGGCTTTTTTTTTTTAACTCGTATAAAAAGGAGTTCATAGGGATGATTTCTAGCAGCGGCGTACCTGCTACCTCCTCAGGCAGCCACAGACACAACCTTAATTTCCAACAGGTATCTGGCCAGTATGTACTGCTGCAAAACCATTAAGGCATTAGAATAATCACCCACAACCCCCTCCCAGTCCTGCCCCTACCTCCCCCTGGCCCCCACTGTCCTTTCTTCTTCTGCAACATGTTATATATGTACGTAGATACCTATGTAAACAAGGGCAGCAGAGAAGGTATTTTCATCTACCAAGGTATGTAAGATTTGTCAAGTTAAACAACAGGCAACACCCTTAAGGTATAAAAATGCCTCCTTGGTTTCCGTGGCGTTTTATCGGCACTCCTGGTCGCTGTTACACCAACAATGGACTTGTTGCTTCACACCAAGACACTTTTTCATGAAATATTTGGATTCATTCTCACATTTTTCGTACTCCAAGTGATTGCCGTTTTCTGCCTTTTTTTTTTTTTTTTAGAGCTACAAAACCAGTCCCTTATCTTGGCTCTGTATGCTTATTTGTTCTTTGAACCTTTCATATCAGGAATGACTCTACTGCAACAGTAATCTTTAGTTTCTTCAGGCCCTTTCTGCTATGTATGCTTTCACTTCCCACTCCTCGACAGCCCTTGCCCTCTTCTACTTTATACTTTTTCTGCTAAGTGACTGTTCATTAATATAACTGCAAACAGAAAAGAAGTTTCCACAGGTGGAAAAAACACACTAACAGCGTGAGGTTATAACTTTACACCTCTATCCAAACCAAATTTAAACATCTGTCTTTTTTTTTAAACTGTCTTTGCAGTTGTTGGAGAGCCATGGACTGGTGCAAGTTAACTGAGATCAGAATCAGGCTCTGCAAAAGACCTGATACAGTGCTCAACTTTTTTAAGCAGAATGAATCATAACAGCAGCAGAGAAATGCTGCTTTTCTCCGTGATGCTGCAGCAGATTTCTATTATCAAAATCTAAGTATCCTAGTAAAATCGATGTTATAATACCTATTTCCAATTGTATGGGAAACATGCTGTGCAACTTCTGGTGAAGGATAGAGTCAAGTTCTACCTGCATAAACAGTTCAGTCTCAAAAGTAAAAATTCTTGCTCCAGGAAAAAATCCATATGAAGAGAATCCTGTTACACATGATGAGTATATGCAAATATCAATTTCACTGTTGAGAAAAGACCTCTGGATCACTTCTAGCTTTCCCCACAGATCCAAGGCACTTCGCTAATTCGTTTCTCGATCCCTGGGAAACTGAGCTTCCCAATGACATTTCCTTTTAACCAGGATACAAAATGATCTTTGGGTCAGGTGCATCTAAAAAAGTGCATTTCTCTCAAAAGGCAGCTCTTGGGAGAAAGCGTTGGACTTCACAGACAGGAAGGAGGTCTGTGTCCCTTAAAGCAGACTTTGCCATCTTAATTTTTGCTTCCTCTATGAAGGGACTCGCAGCAGGCTTAATGAGCTACGAAATGTGATAGCTCAGAGAATTCTCCCATTCATGTGCAGCTCTGTGTGGTTTCCGCCAGGCCTGGGTTTTTGGAAGCTTATTCAATTACTCTACTCTTCAGGTTTGCGTTTGTGAAAAACAGTGATGGAGTACAGTGTCACAGGTCACTTCTGATTAAACATCCCATCCTTCTCGCAGACATTTAGCTCAGAATCCATTTGTGTGCGACTGCCATTTGAAGTGGCTGGCTGATTACCTGCAGGATAATCCGATAGAAACCAGCGGCGCTCGATGCAGCAATCCGCGTCGCCTTGCCAACAAACGAATCAGCCAGATCAAGAGCAAGAAGTTCCGCTGCTCAGGTAATTCATTTATCCAGGCTGTACTGCACTTTCAGTTCAGAAATAAGCAGGTCCAGAGAGCCTACTAATCGAATCTGCAGGACAGTGTTTGCTATAATGGATATTATGGAGCATCTCTTAAAATTAAATTTGGAAAATTCAGTTAGTTCTCCAGAAAGCCAATTAGCTTATAGATTTAAAAAAAAAAGAAAAAGAAAAAGAAAAAGAAAAAGAAAAAGGGGGGGGGGGGGAAAAATGGTTTAAAAGGTTTTTCTTGGGGGTTCTGAAAAAAAAAAAAAAAAAAAAAAAAAA
>WTSP01011169.1:0-11337 GCA_025331215.1 Actenoides lindsayi
TTGGTGTGCGGTTGGTTGGGGTGTGGATGCAGGGGTGTCGTGGGTGTTGGTGGTGGGGGGGGGGGGGGCGGGGGGGGGGGGGGGGGGGTTGATATAATGAAACTGATAAATACACTAATGTCAATGGAAAAAAATTAAGCAAACTCTGCTCTACTTGAAGACAAATGCATGAGTTTCAAGCTTAGCTAAAAAGCTGAACCATTCTGTTTCATTTACATATCAAGGCCACTTTCATTAATCCAGCAAGCTGGATGAGGAGGTGATTGAATTTCTAAGTAGCACTTATTTCTAAGTAGCACTTGTGTTTGGATCTGTCACAGTGCCTTCAAAAACTATAGCTACAAGTTATATGTAAAGCCACTGTCATCCATAAGGATTTTGCTTTGGAGCATGAAGATCCGCCTGGAAAAGGATCTTGAAGCATGAGAAAGTGTCTGACTAGCAGGGAAACATTCACTCAAACTTTGCACAACGTAAAATCAACTTTATGTAAAGTCAACTTGCAATCCAGACATATTTAGGGCAGTATAATAGTTTTGTGGAACAGCTGCCTCCACAAAGCAAAACAGATCCTGAGGAAAATTTTCACTTTATTTTTCTTCAAACATAATTCATACTGATCACCTTTGCTTGATCAGTTATTGTTTCACAGTATTTGTACAAATCTGCACCTGTTCCATTTTAACTTGCATTTCTCCATGTAGTGTCCAAATGCATTAAGGAATGGCAGGTACTCTAGCATTAACATATCTTCCTCACATAAGAAATCAGTGGCCTAATCACGGAAAGTAATTAATTTTAGAAAGATCTCCTTGTACTTTATTCTGCTTCCCCTTTGCCAAAGAATTTGCCACATTCAAAGTTCATGTCAGCCCAGAGTAAATACTGGTTCTAACAAATGTTTGGCTGAAAGACCTGTGCAAACCCTGTTACAGCCTTCAGTTGTCTTCCTCTTCTGTAGGCCTTTACATGTTTTATTAAAACTAAATATTAAATGACTGGCTCTTGCATGCCTCTGAAGAGAGAACTGAAATATATATATATAAAAATAATTGAAAGAGATATAAAATGGAATAAAGGAGATCTCAGTCATAGAAGTTTTTTGAAAACATCTAAAGTCTATCAGATGAAAATAACAAATTTACCTCTGTTGGTATTTGACTTTTCAGGAAGCAACAAGCATTTCAGAAATCCTCTGTCTAGAAATCCTGTAATTTTAAAGTTGTTTTGACACGGAGTTCAACCTTACTGTCTTACAGGTAAGATCCTGTCAACCCAGACACTGGAAATAACAAGGAAATTAGCTACTGGCATAATTTGAGAAAGGAATGAAAAAAATGTGAATGTCTTTTGGAAAACTCCAGTTGAAATGCCACCCTGATAGGAAAAATGTTTCAAGTGTTATACAACTGTTGTCAAATTTCACTGGAATCTGGTTCATTGAAGATAGGTCAGAAGGACAACTGGGAACTTGCACTTTTTTAAGGAAGGGAAGACACAGCTTTGTGGATCCCTTCTCAGAAAACATGAAACAATTCAGACTTTCTTGGGCATGGTTTTCCTGGGTGCTGGAGAAAATTATAGAAAATTCACCTTTGCTATGTATTTCAGACTCCTATTTCTTAAACACAGATGTATCAGAATATGTAGAAGATTTGATCATGAAGAAGTAAATAATCTTACAGATATTAAATTATATGACAAAGATTAAACTTTTGTGGCAGGTCATTTTATCAGAAAGCTATTTATCATTTTCATGACATTTCTACCCAACAACCATTCATCAGTAAGGCCAAAAATGCTTCATATTTTATGGAAATTTTATTTTTTTTATTAAATGAGTGGCAACTTACCAATATTATGTACGACCTCTCCAAAAACAATATGATTTTGTTAAGAAGAAAAACTTATTTTTTCACTGGTAGGTCTGGAGTTTTTGTTTTACTTTTGAGAAATTATACCAATTTCCAAAATTTAAAATGAAAACATTCACCTCCCCACTTTCTAAAACATGCCCCTATGCTTGTGCCTGGACAAAAGCATGCCTGTGTTAACTAAAACTGGTCTATGATGGACACAAATTTAGAAAAGTGCTTAAAATTTCTTTTTCACAAGAAAATAACTGTGACAGTAGACAGATTTATACCTCTAAATTTTCTACATCCTTCTGTCACTTGTTACATCCTTACATCACCTTGTTGTGAAGTTATAGCCTCTGTTCTGCTTACAGGCCTGTAAGTGTTTCCCCTGGGCTGACATACAATACAGCAAAATCCAATGCAATATGAAGATGTTGGTATACATCAACATGGTAAAATAGATTGGCTGGGTTGTACCCAGTAATGATCAGCTTCCAAATATTGGTTTTGCCCACCAGGGCAACCCTTACTTTCTGCACAGTTAGGAATCTGTGCAGCTTGCCTAGCTGCACTGCTAGTGATGTTAGGATTAATTAATTAACATTAGAAAGGGGTGTGTGCTACTTATCACAATGTCTTGCTATGACTGTTCATTATGGTATGATATGCATGGCAAAAGGTAGCTTTCCTATACTGTTAAGTAAGCTGAAATCAACCCCACTCCCTGTTTCTGTCACCTTGTATAAATGTCAGCAGCAGCTTCCTGCTTCATAACCTTTTTATCTCTTGAAAATATTAAACATAAAACATCCTCTGATAAGCAATGATAGTGCATTTTGTAAGGTAGTTGTAAAAGAGATAAGGAGTTAAGAAATCTGACAAAGTTTTCTCCCTGGCTCAAGGAAATTCCTGCTCTGCACATACAAATCTAGCTTACAGGGGAGAGAATTACAGCAACCAAATGAAGGTGTGATGGTACTACACCTCTTGCATATTGCAAATTCTAAGTAACAAGAAGAAATAGAAACTATGTTTTTATTTTAGTATTTTCTGACTCCAACAAATCAGTAGTGCTCCCCCTGGCTATTTATGGTCCTGTTGGTAGAGGAAGGCATTTTATCTCTCTGTTAGTGGTTATACCCAGTTATCTGCCTGCTATGATATAAACTTCCAGTCTCTTTGCTGGTAATTTGTTATCAAAAATTTCAAGTGTAATTTGATTCTGATAACTGTCACATTTAATATACATGAGCTATATTAACAAAGTTCAGACCAAACATTGGTCAAACCAGTCACCAAATATATTTCATCTGCATGTCCCACATCAGTCCATAACCCCGAATAGCCTTCAGGTGAGAGGGACACCATATACCAAACTTTCACTTGTCTATTTCAAATTATATTTTTACCACAACTTTGCAGATTTCAATACCTGAATTTGTAGCTGGAGCTCAATGCTAGTGCTTGTCATGTCTTGGATAGGTTCACTTCACTGTGATTGACTTAATTCATCATCTGTTCACTGTTCCCCAATTTCTTGATATTAAATAAGGGAGAAAAAAGTTTTTACTCCTTCCCTAGGAATTTGAAATCCAGTCAATAATATAATGTTTGCAAAACATCTTTAGTCTCAGCTGACAGTCATTATCAACACTCACAATATTATTAGTGGTGTTAAGTAAGAACAGGTCCATGAATAAAAATGTTTGTGTTATGAGGGGGCAATGGGTGAACAGCAAACAAGATTAAAGAGGGGAGAGAAACTTCTGGATTTTGCTTTGATACCCAGGGATTTTTCTGTTTGTTCTCTAAGTTCTTACAGAGCCAAGATTGGGCCTTGAACTGCCTTTTCACACTGGTGGCCTACAGAGCAGCAGTAAGGGCACCTGGCCTTGATGCCCCTGATCAGGCACCAGGCAGGAACAAGCATAGCTGAGCCTTGCCAATAGCTGCCCAAGAAGGCTGGTGAGACCAGTGGTGGCAGAAAGGAGGAGTTATTTGAGGCTGAGGGCAGAGAGGAGAAAGAATAGCCCCAGGAATTAGAGCAGAAGGTATCTTGGTTGTCACAGTGCCTTTCTATAGGATTGTTTATTACTGTAGAGCATGCAACAGAGGTCACGTCTTTTATACTGGGAGGTAAACAGGAATGACCTCAGTGCAGTGTTTCAAGTTTTTAATTAGATTGCCCTTCACATTTTTATCACGTTTCAGTGAGAGTGCAGACTGCAAATGCTGGCTGCTGCAAAGTCAGGCTGAGCGTGTTCGTACATGCACGTGTCCCTGCATATTGACAATTCACCAACTTGATCAGAACCTTCTTACCACGTTTCCACTGGTGTATCCTTTCTGTTACACTGTTGAGGCAGGGTTGTTACTGAGCTAAGAAACAGTGCTGGCTTCAGCTATTGAAATCTTTTTCCTCTCTTTTAAATAAAACAACATACAGGAGAGCAAATGAAGGATAGAAGGTGACTTTCATAAAATGCAATAGTAGCTCTTCCCCAGCCTACAATATACACAATACTTTAGAAAATGCCCAAGCTTTAAACAGAACGTATGTCCTGTTTTAGCCTTCCATATTTGCCAAGGTTTTCTGACTGCCTGGTATGAGGGTCAGCAGTCTCTTTCATACACCACATCATTCAGCAAAATCTGAACAACTGTGACTTACATTAATAGGTTCTGCTCAATGGGAAAGTTAACCTTGGCTTTAATGTGTCTACTAACACCACAGAAATACTAGATTATCTCTTGAGGGCAACGGCCATTACCAAGTAAAATTTTATTTTTCAGAGCTTCAACCCAGACATTTTGCCCTCCCAAAACAAAAGAAAGTTTTATTGGATTTTTTTTCTTTTTGCATGTGCTGCCTGATGTTTAGTATCAGATACAACTGACTTTTCTGTCTGTAGAACCTGGACATTTCACCCTTTCTTTTTATTCTCACAAGCACTTTAGTGGATCAGAAAGATGTATTTCATAAATTCCATTTCATAAATAGATAAATTCTTAATGTCTTCAATAAAATCCTCTCTTTTTTTTTTTTTGCTTTCAAAAAAAAATGGGAAAACTGTCAAGCTCACGCAAGTTGGTGGCAGAGCTTAAGAAAAGCAAACAAATTACAGAATCACAGGATCACAGAATGGAAGGGACCTCTGGGGATCATCTAGTCCAATCCCCCTGCTAAAGCAAGTTCACCCAGATCGAGTTTCACAAGAATGCAGCCAGAACAGTTTTGGAAGCCTCCAGAGATGGAGACTCCACAACACAAATTGTAACTTCCTAGACTGTCTCTATTCTAACAATTGTTTTCTAAAAGACTTAGCAGTTTCTACTGCTATAAGCCCAGGGGTGGTGATACAGGAATAAGGGATATAATGTAAGGAAAGTTTTTAGTGGAGTATCACCTTAATTCCCTACATTCACTTCCTTGAATCATGATTGAATCAAACACTTCGGTGTCTGATTTGCCTCTCCTGTGAAACCTCTAGCTTCTGGTGAAAAGACTTCTATTTAATTTAATTCACAATATGCACATAAACATATGCTGTTAATACAATAACACTTGTTAATATTCGTGTTTATGTCTCCTCTGTACTCAAAGTTTCAAATACTATCTTAAAGAAGATACTTTGAACCTTCATTTGGCAGTATTTTTATGAAAACTTTTGGAGTGTAATATTTTGAAGGGTATAAAAATAATGTAGCCATTTGGAAAATATTATTTAATAAAATTATACACAAAAAATCATTCCTTTTTTTGTAGCTACATAAAAATTAATTTGCCCATAAATAATTCTAAATACATTTTGAAAGATTCCCTGAATGCTGTATCTAGTGCTACGTGCTGCTCCTACTGAAAACCATGGGAAGAGATTCCTTCTTCACAAAGTCACAACGACTAGAAAATAACCTGAACTCTATTCAGTGCCACAGAAACACTGAGGCTGTCACGACAGAAGCATTTTAGAAATACTTCATGGTTTTTCACTTCTACTATTCATATCTATGGAATTTTAAACTGTAACATGCTTATAAAGGAAAACAAGATATACCTCTCTCCTTGTCTCTCTACTCGTAACTCTTTCTTGCCAGTTACAGTGGCAATATTATGCTACATTGGTGTAGATACATTTCATTATTTAATTTTCTTGTATTAATTATATCTTCATGGGTAGGATAAGTCTTGCCTGTGATACTGCAGTCTTTCTTCTTCACTGAAGACATCAGTAACAGCAAATTTTATTCAACACAGAAGCATTCCTTTCTTTATATAAAATAGACCATAAAAGCAGGAGAAATTAAGATATGTAGTTTAAAAAATGTGGATTTTAGCTAGTGTCTTTTCATGTCTGTGACCATTGACACAACAAGACACATGACTTTTCTGCATGTAAATACCCAAATCACTGAATATCAAGTCCATAATATTTACCAAAGTCACCACTCTTCTTCAGTGTTATTGTAAACTCATATTTTCAAAACATGTTGTCATGTGAAATGAAAATTGTCAGAAGGAAACAACTACAAACACAGTTTTTTATAATGTAAGGTTTAATCAAGTCAGGTGTTCTCTTTTGAAAGAGTGGTCCTTATGTACTGAGTCTGAGACAGCAAGCCATAGTTATCCTAAACAGCCTAATTTTTTTCGTGTCCATGAGAATGGCAACTAAGACTACTGTGATTCATCTAGTGCAACATTTCAAGATGATGCTAGAGCTCAATGGATTCTGGATTTGGTTTATTTAAGCAAATAGCATACTTACTGAAAGTTTTGACTGTCCTGAGTCATCCTCTTTACAGGCTTTTACCTGGGGAAAAAATGAGTTGACATTTGTAAAAATGCCATGATATACACCTTACATTCAAGATGGGATACAGTTCCCACATTCAGACACATCATTTTAGATCTCTGCTTGTAAAAGAGGTGTCCAGCTTCCACTGCTGTCAGTGAAGATCTAGTCTATAATGTGAGATATCCAGAGTGCAGAAAACTGGTTAGCTCACCTTAAAATACATACCTACTTTATCAACTAGACTCCTGTTGACTATAATGGGAATTTGAACACGCAGTTCATACTCAGGCATTGACATAAAGTCATATAAATGTAGATATTGGAATCTGTCAGCTGAATTCCACTCCCAATGTAGGCTGGAGAAGAGCCAAGTGCAGACTCATAATTTTCCAGAGAATTTTAATCCCCCCCCACTAACAAGCA
This sequence comes from Actenoides lindsayi, assembly GCA_025331215.1. Taxonomy (NCBI): domain Eukaryota; kingdom Metazoa; phylum Chordata; class Aves; order Coraciiformes; family Alcedinidae; genus Actenoides; species Actenoides lindsayi. Next base: position 7,079 of record WTSP01011169.1, read on the forward strand.
GAATTTGCTAATCACCAGGTGTCTAACATCACCTGTGAAACAACTTCATGCTGTGTACCTAACTCAGCACTAACAGGATCAAAAGCAAGACCCAAAGTGCCCTGCCAGATATTGGGTGTCCCGCCAGCATGACTGCATCTCCTCTCTCCTGCTGCAGTGGTGCCTTAGTCCTGGGACTGGGCACCCTTTTCCTCTGGGACGCTCTGAGTCAGACCTGCAACCCACATGCAACAGAGCAGGAATTTAAATGTTGTGTGTCTCACAGTGTTCTGAGCTGCTGGTGGAGAAGGACTTCTTGCCTTCCCTCTTAATCATTTTTAACACTTCAGTAAATCTTGGCTTAGTCTTGTTCCATGGCTGGACATATGCGTGCTTTCAGTGAGGGAGAGATTGTTCCTTGTTGGACTCTGGTTAAAGCTATCAGAAGCTCATGTTTGAGTCTGGGGCTGGAAAAGAGGAAATAATAGCTTTCTTGATTAAAAAAAAAAAAGAACCTCCAAGCTCTTAGTAGAAACAACTGTGATCTGAGCCTAGCTTCATTTTTACCAAGTTTAAAGGAATGTGCTATTCCACAGCATTACGGTACAAATGTCTTGGAGGTGTAAAAGTGAGTGATAAATGTTCAGATTGTGTCTTATCACTTATAGCATAGCATCCAATATAAACAGAGTAAAAAAAAAAAAATAATTCCATGCATTCACAGTAATGTTGTCTGAAAGCTAGTCCTGATTGCTGTTTTGGACATATGGTATGAATTTATTGGTAATTCATTAAAAGCTTTTTTGAATTACATCAAAAAGGGAAACATACAGTGTATATTGACTTCCAGGATATTTAGTAATGAGTAGTGCAGCTGGGATCTTCTAATTATTTCCATAAGTATCAGTTCATCAGAATAGCACAACTGAGTCCTAGTAAATGATGTAAACTGTTATAAGGAAGAACAGGAGGAAAAAAAATTTTCTTCCTTTTCCATTGACCTAAATACATTTGTATCCTTTACAAAATCAAAGTAATATTTGAGTAGCAACCATTTCACAACTGAACTGCTTCTTTTTCTCTCTGTTTTCTTTTGGTGAAACTGATCCCAAACAGTTACTTTTTAGAATGTCTATTTTACTATCATTCTCCAAGTCAGCTAAAGAACCCTTAAAATGAAGCATTGTTTCTCTGAACAGAAGTTATTTTATAGGCCAGTTAATTAACTGATGTTACCTCAATTTACTCCTATACTAAGTCATTCATTGGACAATTATGATATTCAGTAGCTCCAAATAGATTTTGGTAGTACAACAGAGATAGTTTGACATCCTTTTGAAAAGAATAAAGAAAAATTTAAAAATACATGGCAGCAGTTACAGTTACTTTTCAATGTTCCTGTCCGTTCTCTCATAATCACAGACACACAAAGGAAGATCAATATATTTTTTGTCAGGCTGTTGTTAACTAGAAAAGCCTAGTCATTTCCCGAATCTTTAAGAGCTATTCAGGTATGTACATAACTTGGAAGCAACAACTCCTCCTTAAAAGGAAATGTCCTTCAGATCATGTTGATGCCGGTATTAATTTAGGTCCAGCCAGAAGTTCATTAGAGTTCTTGTAATCTGTTTAGAAAGAACAACAGAAGGAAAGTTTGGTGAAAGCCTAAGCGTGACTGTGCAGTGATGCATTCAGAAATGTAAACTTACATAACTAGTTTAATATTGCAAACACAGAGGTAAAAGTTCAGCACTGCATGAAAACAGTACAGAGAGTCCTGATCTAGAGTGTACATCAACGAGACAAAACCCAAGATTTGTATCTCACTAGCCCCCTTAGGTGCCTGAGTGCTCCCTGGTCCATGTGAAGGGCTTCCTTCACTCTTGTGAGCATAATTGTTAAAGAGTGTACTGGACAAAACATAATCCTAAACTTTGCTCGCCTGTCAGTTGAAGGACTGGATCATGAACTTATGGGAAAAGGAGGGAATTTTAGATCCCAATCTGTGGAGTATGCAGATAACTAAGGTCAGTGAATACTGTTACTTCTCAAGTGGAATGAGGAAGTAGAAAAAAGAGGTTGTAATGATGAATGAGAGTCTACCACATAATACTGAAGTGGGTAGCTAGGATTTTTGACAGCCAAGTCATGGAAAAGGAATCAGGAGCTTCTAAGCAAAGGAAAAATGTAGGTTTGGAGTGAGGGAAGAGGTGATACAAGCTGCACAGGCAGGTGCTGCAGCTCTCAGAAGAAGGGATAACCATGGTGTGGAGCTGGTGGGGGGAGCAGGTGATTTAGGAAAAACTGAGATCCTGAAACACACAGCATCATCCCCAGCCCAGTTTTGACACCGCCTCCCTCTCCATCAGCCAGGAGATGTTCATGTAGATTATTTAAATAGGAAGCCCATTTTTATCTGTCTTCTTAAGAGTTTTAATTTAGTTAGGATTAAATGCTTTACATGTATCTTCAAACAATTATCTTCCGCCTTTAATTTTTAAACTTTCCTTTTCCTAGATTAAATAGTATCAGTGGAAGGTCACTATCCACATATATATTTGCCAAAACAAAACAAAAACAAGCAGAACAAAACAAAACAAAAAACAAAAACAAAACCTAAAACAAAACCCCAAACAAACAAACCCAAAGAAACAAAAAAAACACAACTCCATTTTGATCATGGTCTGGCAAGGGAAACACTCGGTGATGTGCCTATAAGAGTCATGAAGTGCATGCTCAGTGAGAAGGGATGTTTACACTGATTCTGTTAGATGAAAAGGACCCCATTCCCTGACCCTTGGGAAAATATAAACATTTAATCAGAACATCATTCAGGGGTAAACACATGCTACCTCTATGAATAGCAGCTGTTTGATTCAGTCCTTTTATTTAAATTATACATATGTACACCATGCTAGATTATTAGAGGGGGAGAGGCTAGAGCAAGAGAGAGAGATCCTTGCCCTCAAGATTTGCCTTTGTGTGGAGAAACACAAATATTTAAAGGAAAGTAATTGTCATTTGTTAATTCCCTCTGAGAGTCTGAGACCGAAGAGTAAATGAACTGAAACTCTCTGTGCTGCCCACACCCTGTCTGGCACTGCACAGCTCATTCAAAATGTTGTTCAGGTCAAAAAAAGGGGCTCAGCTGGTGCTACCCTTGTACCAAAGACATCTGATATTTTCTTCACATTTTCGTATGTGTACTGTTGATAGTTCACCATCACCTAACTTTTGATGCTTGATGGGACTGAGTCCTTGAATAAGACCTTTCAGAAGTATGTGGTTTCTACCCATATAAATTAATTCATCAGGCTTATGTTAGTAAAATACTGTGAAATCTTACGAGTGAACTAACTGTAGTAGTTATTCTGCTAAAAATATCTAACTCCTGAAGAGGTCTGTGGCATTCATGGTTTCAACAGCTTTTATCCACTTTACTCAAAAATAGCTCCTCTGGAGTGGACTGGCCACATTTCTGTGGCCTACCACTTAATCTGAGATTCCTTTGCATCTCATGTGTTGCACCCAAAACCCTAAGACATATTGACTATTCCTTGTCTTTTAACAGTCCATACTGGCTGTGTATGAGTGCTGAACTGCATCACGGTGATGTTACACAGAAAATGAAACCCCAGAGAGAGATGTTTATAGTCCAAAGTGAAGGATATGCACTGCAAGCTCCAGGATATATTGTGAAAGAGTGCAGAAATGAGGACACAAGGACCATGTGCCAGGACTGCAGAAGATGGAAGAACCAAAACTGTCCTATAGAAATGAGTTCTTGGGAGCAAATCCAAGAATAAATTATTCTCAAAACCAAATCCTGCTTTTCATCTGAAAGTGAATAATTGGTTCACTCCAAAAAGGAAGCCTAGAAGTTAATTTATACACCACGTCAATGACCCACCCTGGGATATTAGCTAGGTAATGAAGTAACTCTGCCATTTGTCCAATTTCCACTCCCACCTGCAGAAACCTTCACCAAAACTGTTGCCGGCTCTTCCACAGGTTTAGTTTACACCTAGCCTCATGTCTTCAATCAAAATACAAGATGTACCATCTTTGTTCTGTTTTGCCCTTCATTGTGTTTATCAGCATACCAGAGAAAATAAAGCCAATGAGGATCTCAGAAGACAATTTCATCTTTCTCCAGTCCTAAAGGCAAAATCATCTACATCAAATTTTCCCTTGCAGACAATTGGAAGAGAGGAGAGGAGAGGAGAGGAGAGGAGAGGAGAGGAGAGGAGAGGAGAGGAGAGGAGAGGAGAGGAGAGGAG
>WTSP01011170.1:0-26121 GCA_025331215.1 Actenoides lindsayi
ACTGCCCAGCCTATACTGGTGCTTGGGATTGCTCCGACCCAGATGGAGGACCTTGCATTTGGCCTTGTTGAACTTTGAGGTTGGCATGGGCCCACCTCTCCAGCCTGTCAAGGTCCCTCTGGATGGCCTCCCTTCCCTCCAGCGTGTCAGCCGCCCCACACAGCTTGGTGTCATCAGCAAACTTGCTGGTGGCAAACTTGCCACTGTCCCTGTCGCTGATGAAGATGTTAAACAAGACTGGTCCCAGTACTGATCCTTGAGGGACTCCACTTGTCACTGGTTTCTACTTGGATACCGACCCATTGACAACCACTCTTTGGGAGCTCTGAATCACCTCAGAGGAGTCAGGAGCACAGCAGAAATTAAATACTGTACCAAGGAGCAAAAGAGACGGTGCACTTTCTTCAATGGATGGTACAAAGGGGCATTTTGTGGCCCTGTGTGGCACAACTGCATGGTGTCTCATGGCGTTACAAAGCACAACTACACTTACCTTTCCTTATTTTCTAAGGCATATCCCATTTTCAACATTGACTTGCAGTGAAAGGCTTCTACAGTAGCTCTGTCACTTTTAAGGGTGTAGTCTGAGACTTCTTTCATCATTTCTGAAAATTTTATGTGGACTGAATTTGCTCTTGAAGAATGTGAAAGTGGGAAAACTGGACACAGCCCCCTGAGTTGCAGTTTAGAGACTTTCTTGGGCATAAGCACAGGAATTGCACTCCAGACTCCAAAAGTCGAACCTTTGCAGTTTGAAGGCTGTCCAGTTTGCCTACAATGAGCAAAATATGAAACATTTTAGTGCCTGAAGCTGCAGAGTATCCAGCAGACCCTGCCATTTCACAGCAGCTGAGAGCTCCTCTCAGGGAGCAAGTGACTCCAGTGATCCCGATGTTTGAGTTATTTCTAGGAAGATGTATTTTTTAAAAACACTGATTAAAAGCAGACTTGTGTTCCTAAAACTAACTCATCCCAAAGATCAGGGAAAGAACAACTACCATAGATAGAAAACTCTGACAATGCTATTGCAGAACAAAGCAAGAGCACATGAGCAATTAAATAATCATTATTTCAGTTGCTGGCTTTCTTTGCTGATAAGCATGGGAAGCAGCAGTACAACATTTGCCTCGTACAGTTGCTGTGCTGCACAACATGAAATGCCTTCAGCAGAAGCACGCAGTGACTTCTATAGAGTACTGCAGTACAATAAATACTCAGCAGAAGAATGGGGAAGCTGATGATTTATTTTTTTTTATAGTACCACCTCACCCCATACATGGTTTTGCCTTTTGAATGTGCTGGTCCTGGTCAGGGCTGGCTTGGAGAGCCCATCTTCCCTGTAATAAATATTTTTAGTTGAGTCCATAGGCAAGAAACCTTGTGGCTTTGCAGCCCCTACCTCAGGTTCCCGTGTGACTTCTCTTGAGCCTACTTGTCATGCATGTAGTTGTGAGCTAGATGTGCTCGCACAGCTCTCCACACTGCTCATTCCCCTCTAGGAGCTCTCCGTACTGCCAGCACAGACCTTCTTCTTTGTAGACTTGGCAGGGAGGAAGGCAGTCTTCTGTGCTCCATGCTCTTCTCATGCAACTCTCTGCGGGAACCCTTGTAGCCACCATGCATGTCAGCCTTACGGCTGGTCCCGCGCTCCTGTGGCTCCCTGGAGAACGGCTCCAACACGCCTGCAAGCCCCGTGAACGAGAATCTCTGTGAAAACTCCTCCAAGACACAGTACAGGACTCTTGTTGGTTAGACCACGCAGAAAGGAGTAGTAAGAGGAACATAACCTCTGGAGAGCTGCCCTGTGTTCATGGAGGTGTTAAGCACCATGGATCCTCAAAAGTCTGATATTAGGGAGGGCTGCAATCTGTGGAGCAACCCTGAGTATCCATTTTACTTCCAGGCCCACAGGTCCCCCCAAACCCTATTACCATGTGACCTCCATCCAGATGGTGTCCCCTGGGTTTCACACAAAGAGGCAAAGCTCCTTGGGGAAGTCGGTACCTGGTCAGAAAGATGTTGCTTCAGGCTTCAATACTGAAATTCACCAGGCGCAAGGTGCCAGCTTCTTCCACCCATGCGGTTCACCTGTGGCAGAGCCCAAGGACATTTAACACCCGTGGTGACAACTTAACCCTTAGCTAAAGAGTGCATGTAAATGCCCTCTGCAGCAGCTGATCCCAGTATTAGTTACTATACCCCTAGGGATCAGGCCTGTCCATGCCCAATGCTATGGTCGTTTGCATTGCCACCAGCAGCGCACACAAGCTTTTCCAGAACACCAGGGATGCCAGGCAGCTTGGAGCAAGCACCTTCCCCCAGTTGCTCTGTCTTTAGGACTGCAGCACACAATTTTCAGTTTGCCTGGCACCATCTTAACGTTTTTTGGGAAGTTTTCTTTACTATGCCACAGGGCCTCACACTGCAATAGAAATGAAAAAAAAGAAAAGAAGACCCACGATTTTGCAGCTGCCACAGGAAGAAGGCCATTTTGTTCTCTGCTGTGCCTCTCTCTGTCACGCTGACTTGATGAGATGGAAAAAGAAAAGGCAGGGCAGCAAATGGAACTCAGTGCCACATAGTGGGTACAGTTTTCCCCCCATGAGGGGGGAAAATGAATCTCTGAACGAGAAAGGCTGAGAGAGTTATAGGACTTGCAGCATGCAAAGGAAGGTGGTAACAAGAGGGGATGGAAAAGAAGAACAAGGTAGTAACCGGGGCACAAAATGCTGTGGGACTGGACAAACACTTTTAGTCACAGGAGAACTGAGAAAAGGCAACATGTCAGAACTGTGTTGGAGGAAACCCTAAGCTCTGGAGACAAAGGCAGGAATTCCCACAGGACTGGCTGGCAGTCCTCGTGTGTTGGTGGTGCCACACTGCTTAGATGCTCCACAAACTCACCAGAAGGATAGTGGATACCAGCACTGTGATCCAGTGAAAACAAAAACTTCAGTACAGCATGGCAGGGTTGCTGGAGAAATCTGAGTAGGAGATGAAACTGGTTTTGGTGTGGGGCCCTGGGCAGTGGGTTGCTTTGAAGAGTCAGCTGTGGCCTCCAGTAATGAGGTGCAAAACAATCACTGCTCCTCTTTCCAGATGCTGGGGGGGGGGAGGGAACCCTTGAGTGAAGAGTTAATTATAGGGATTGTATTCTATTTCCTACAATTAAGGGAACCCATCTGTAGAGATTTTAATTAATGGAGATCTTGTGGGAAGTTTCAGTTTGGCTGGAGGGTCTTACTGGGTGTATTCTGTCTCTGGTATTTTCTGTAGTTGTGCAGTCATTAGCATTTGCCATTAAAGACAGTGTTAGATGGCAATAAATAAGGAATGGACAATACAATGGTTTTCATACATAGCAGATGTAGGTATTTGCCTTGTCCCATGACTCCCACCATCTTTCCCAAATTAATACAACCACTTAATAATAAAAAATTTTTTAAAAGTGAATGGTACAATTTCTGTGCATGGAGCCATTTAAAAAAAAATTAAATAAGGACATTTCACCCAGATATATATATATGTGTGTGTGTAATATATCCAATATAAACAGGCATAGGATGGATATTAATAAAAATGATCCAAAGAAACTCCTTTTCTATCTAAACCATTTTTATTCCACTCCTTCTCTATGTGTTAAAATTAAAAAGTATCAAATTTTCTGTTATCTGTTTTTTCTCAGCTTCCTTTAGACATAGCCCCTCTTCTGGTATAGGCTATTTTTTTTTGTTTTGTTTTATGATTTTTTTCCTCAGAAACAGCAATTCCAGGAGAAACAAAAAGTAGCTCAAATCACGTATGTCATGCTTAGGATGTGTTTAAGACACTCCAATGCATTGAAGTTTGTGCAGCCATGAGGAGTGCATAAACAAAAGCCCAGACCACTGAGCATCTTCTCCTGATGTCAGGAGGCTTTGGTTCTGACATCCTTTGCTCACAAACTGACCGAGAGGTCCCACACTGATAGCTCCTGCTGTAGACTACTTAGGTTTTGCTTGGTCTGAAGTAATCATTTATTCTCCATGCCCTGGTTCCATAGACACAACTGAGCGTTCTTGCAGCCAGCTGAGGGCTGGGAGCTGCCATGCTTGCTAACCAAGCAGGGCTGATAAAGCTCTGGCATAAAGAGAGGGGGCAGGAGGGAGACTGAGCCCTCCTGGCCCATGCTGCCTGCAAAACAAAGCTTTAACATAAAACTCAAGGAAGGTGACAGACTCATCAGGTCAACCAGACATGACTAACTACCTTCTGCAAGACTTCATTAGGCTCTGCCTCTGGCTTCATCCTGCCTGATCTTTAGACAGCAACAAGAATGAAACCCCTGGAAAGCAAAGGAGCCAGCAGCTCCAGTTTCTCGCCTGTTGAGTGCCACAGTGTTTGCTTGCGTTGCAGCCCAAGCCAGACAACCCTCTCGGACTCGGGCCCGAGCCTCAGCTGTGTGGATGAGGCTGCTCTTGCAGGGAGGGTATGGAGCCAGAGGAGGCCACTGCCCAGTGCTCTGAGCTGAAGGCAACTGCACAAAGCTCTTTGAGGCTGAGAGATGGTCCCACAGATACATCTGGAGTAATGTCTTCAACAATATGTAGGTGTTTTGAAGGTCCTGCTGCCTGGATTTCACCTCAGTTCCTTCTATTTTTTCCCCATTTTCAGAGACCATTTTTCATTCACTGTCTTTAATGAGACATTCAGCTTCCCGGCAATATCCAACTCATCAATCTTCTCTCTTCAAGATCACTGCTGTTTTTATTGATTCTCTATTCCTTTTATTATATACAAGGCTATACACACTCATATATATGTGATTCCTTTTGTCCGTCTTTTTGGTCTTTGCTGTGTTTAAGTTGTTTCTAACATTGTTGTAATTACATGGCCGTTGATTACCTTATTGATTTATTGGGCCCTGAATGATCTCTCCTCTTCTGTCACAGCTGCTTGAATTGTCCTGGTTGCTCCCAACACCCTCTCTTCTCATAGATGTTTCTCAGAAAGAGTATTAACTGTCTGTGCTGTTATTCCCTTTCTCATGCCATTCCTGCTAGCTGACTGTCTGGTGAGATCTACCCACTCATGCACAGTTTTCTGGTGAAACGTGCTCTGCAGCAGTAAATTATATCCATCCTGACCTCCAGAGAGTCAGCCTGAGTTAACGTTGAATTCTTACTAACCTCAGTTTACCGTTTAAGAGGCTTTATAACACCTACCCTCCTAACGAAGTCTGCTACATTGCTCAAAGCCCTGGCAGACAGTTCTGCTTCCTCTCCTCTTCGTGCTCATTCATCTTCCAGTGCAATTATTCCCAAATTTTCAAAGCCAAAAAGCCTTACCTATTGTCTATTCTCTGTCTCAATGCCTGGAACAAGCCACAGTCGCCTTTACTACTCAGTCAAGTGTTACTGAAAATGTGGTAAATCGACAACATACTATGCAAACCAGCAGGCCTCTGGGGGTTTGAGGCATGGAGCAATCCAACTTCTCCTGTGGGAGCAGTGCACAGAAACAAACCAGCTGTCTGGATTGAAATCATGAGCAATTAACAGCAGTTTCAATTATCCAGAACAGAACTTTATAAATATTTGCAAATTACACCCTACCTATTTTCACATGAAGAGTGGCAGCCCATGAGAGAGCTCTCCCTAGATCAGAAGGATGTTGTCTGAGGGAATGCTGAGGGTCAAGGGTTCAAGAAATATTTCAAAATTATTTCTTAATTAGAAGCAGCACAGCCTACTCTGCTATGTACAGACGGGCACAAGAACTACAGATAGAAATTAGACAGGGACATGGGAGGGAAACTCTGCCAGGGGCTTCTCCTCATAAGGCATGGCATAGCAGGGATTCCAGTGGGAAAAGATCCCACCCCTGCCTGCCTCCAGCATCCAGTGGAGACGCCACAGTCATCAGACTGCAGTTATCATCAGAGAAAAAAGGACCCATTGATCTGTACTTGTCCTGGGAGAAGAGACAGGGTTGGAAATAAGTGTCCTTGCACACAAGAAAGATTAATTTGAGTGGAGGAGGGATCCGAGTTTCCTTTTTGGGGCACTGGAGACCTAAATAAACTTATGGATCATAATCGTTGCCATGTTAAAATGCATCATGTCATGATAGCTGTAGAGACAGCAACCCACCCCAGATAATCTGATAAAAATAGCTAAGATATATGGGGAATGGAATCCACCACCACCTCGGCAAAGCCGCAGGAATCTCCTTCCATTGTAAATACGCTCCATATGACAATGCCAGCTCTCGCAGGAGTGATAGCAAAGCATAAATCATGCTAACTAGTACCAGGACCCACCAAACAATGCAAAATGCCTAGAAATTGAGGCTTGGCTCTACATGCAGAGAACTGAATCTAAACTTGAAGCATTTGCTAGGGTGGCTGGAGGCAAGACTCAAGGCTCTGCTCTGATCACCAGGAGGGGGACTTAAACCTGGGACACAGTCTACTCAGATAAACCCACACACCTAAGCATTTTGTTGCTAGCTCACTTCGGGGGAGATTATAGGTGCTCAGTGTGTCTAACAGCCAAGACCCAGGTAAAAAGAGTACTATTTGGGTTGGGGCATGAGCTACAGAGCAACGGTACCGGTATGAAAGAGGTTACATGCCTATCAGTTTCAGATGAGAAACAATTTGCTCAAAACTGAGACTCTGACTACCTTTTGCTGTCATTAATTATTTAGAAGCCATGCAAATTTAGATTTAGATCCTGAGGTTGGGTATGCAAATTTGAAAGTCTCAGCATACAAAAACATCTCCCATGGCTTCGATTTTGCCACAATTTTCCACATACGTTAACGACAGCAGAAAGAGGAGAGAGACTTCTCCCACCAGTGCATACTCTACCTGCCCAAGGGACTCCAAGGGATCACAGAATCACAGAATGTCAGGGGCTGGAAGGGACCTCAAAAGATCATCTAGTCCAGCCCCCCTGCCAGAGCAGGATCACCTAGAGCAGGTCACACAGGAACGCGTCCAGGCGGGTTTTGAATATCTTCGGAGGAGAGTCCACAACCCCCCTGGGCAGCCTGTTCCAGTGTTCCGTCACCCTCACTGTGAAAAAATTCCTCCTTATGTTTACATGAAACTTCCTGTGCCTCAGCTTCCACCCATTGCCCCTTGTCCTATCATCGAGCATCAGCGAGAAGAGCCTGGCTCCATCCTCCTGGCACTCTTTATATATTTATAAACATTGATGATGTCACCCCTCAGTGTCCTCTTCTCCAAGCTAAAGAGCCCCAGCTCCCCCAGTCTTTCCTCATAAGAGAGATGCTCCATTCCTTTAATCATCTTTGTGGCTCTGTGCTGGACTCTCTCAAGCAATTCTATGTCCCTCTTGAACTGGGGGGCCCAGAACTGGACACAGTACACAGATGAGGCCTTACCAGGGCAGAGTAGAGGGGCAGAAGAACTCCTCTCGACCTACTAGCCACACCCCTTTTAATACACCCCAGAATGGAATTGGCCCTCTTGGCCACAAGAGCACATTGCTGGCTCATGGTCAGCCTCCCATCAACTAGGAACCCCAGATCCTTTTCCCCTTCGCTTCCTTCCAACAGGTCAGTCCCCAACCTGTACTGATACCTGGGGTTGTTCTTTCCCAGGTGCAAGACTCTACACTTACGCTTCTTGAATTTCATTAAATTTCTTCCTGCCCAACCCTCCAGCCTGTCCGAGTCTCGCTGAATGGCAGCACAGCCTGCTGGTGTGATGTGGACACCCAGCCTGAGAATCAGCCCAGTATTTTTTGTTTTCAATAGTAAACTGCAAGTTAAATGAGGGTTCATGAAGAAGTGCTGTTCTGCTTTCAAAACTGCCTTATTGCTTTCTCTGGATCCACAAGTACACATTTGATTAGGACTGTAAGCACATGACAAAATGCTTTGCAGTGCAAATGCTACACAGTCATAAAGATAACATTTCAACAATTTCTCTTCTATCTACAGACTTCATTACTTTGGGTGACGTTTTATGGTATGGAGCATAAAACTGTAATAAATCTTTCAGATACTAGCTTCAAACATACACTAAGATAATTCCTCCTTTACCAATTGTGAGTTGGGTTTTTTGCATGTCTACTCAACACTTTTGTCCTTAAACCAGAGGATTAAATCAGTGCTTTCCAAACTGTGACCATTTACAGGCTCTGAGTTTTGCCTGGAGCCCACAAAAAGCTCTATTAACAGCAGCCGTCCCCCAGTGAGCCAGCTGTTTGCTCAAGCCCAGGCAACTACAAGGAATTAAGGAATGGTCCTGAATTCTCCCTATGGTCCGTTGGACCACAGCAAGGCAGGCCAGGCAACCCTGCCTGACTGCAAGGTGTGCACTGCCCTGCAAATGGCTTTTGTTGTGCAGCCCCTCAGCTCGATGCTCCCCACGTTACCCATAGGCTGAGCTAGATGATGTAGCTATGGAAATCTGCCAAAACATACGGTAAGCATCAAACACCACAGCCTCAGCAAGCACCTAAAATCTCAGCTTGTTCAGCTTCAACACACATGTGGGACAGAGGAAAAAAGCCTCTCACGAGCCCCAGCATCTCAGGCAGAAGCTTAGCAACAGCAGCCACAGCAGAGGAGGGGTGCCCTCGTCAGTAAGTGCTGTAATTAGTAGCATTCAATATCACAAATAAAATCAAGGCCTGACTGTGCTAATTACAAGAAAACCCACACATTTGCAAACATTGTGCACGAGGTGAGCTGCTTTTCCAAGCGCCCAGACACATTGTGCCAAGCACAGGGGGGGCACTGAAGCTCCTGGCACAGCAGCGGCTCCTCTGCCCCATAGAAGGGAGAGAAGACAGGTGTGCTGCCCTATAATGCTCTTCCCTGGAGGAGCTGATAGGAGTACTGGGAACAAAACCATCACAATCCCCAAACACTTAGAAACCAGAGCCATGTGCATTACAAGTATTTTAGAAAATTGTAACACATAGTATCTAAAACACCTGCAAAGGATCTTTTCTTCCTCTTCTCTCCCCCTCAAAAAAGGCTTAAAGGAAAGATTATCCAGCAAGTCAAGACACAATGGATGCTAAATTTATCCCTGCACCCTCATCTGCCAATGCACTTCCACTTCTTATCTGATTTTATTTCTTTCCTTCAGCTGGCTACTAACCTTCAATTTTCCTTCTTCCCTCTCTAAAGCTTCTGTAAAATCCTTCCCTACTTCCATCATTTTTCTTCCACCTATTCACCAAGCTTCCTTGAAATCCCCTCCTGTTGTGCATGTAGCAGTCATCCCAAGGTCTGAATGCAACATTAATGATGTTTGCTCAAAGCAGTGCTCTGCTTCTATTTACCACGAGGTAAAGATGACTTTGTTTAAAAATATTCCTAGTTTGGACAGGGTTAAAGGGTCTTGAGAAACATGTATAACCCAGGTAAATTAAAGATCTTTATATGACCACATTGTCTGAAGCTCTCAAAAGCCAAACAGACCTGAAGAAAATCCTCCCTCTCTGTAATTGCTACCTAAAAATTGCTCTTTTATTAATTATGTGCTTACTGTCCACTCCCAGTCAGAATGATCACAGTTAACAAGATTATGTTCTTATCCTAGATGTAATTATCAGAGATAAGAAAATAGGGAAAAAAAGTATAATTTACCTGGTATTAGGTGCACAAGCTTCCACTAACCACAGGTCCTCTGATGTGATCGTGCACATTGGCTGCACTTTGGCATTTTGCAGCAATTTTGTAAGAGTTTTGGACTGTGAAATTTGCACTAAGACCTCTCACAAGCAACCAAAGCAACAGCATCCTGAGGAGAGGAAAATCCTTTTGGGTATCTTGCATTTTCTTTTCTTCATCTTCCATCTTTCTGTTCTGCAGCAGATTTTGTTAAAAAAAATATCAAAGTCAATTCTATCTGCAGTTTTTGATGTAATATCAAATTAATTTTGCATTTGGAGTGCACACAAATCAAAACCAGGAGCTTAGATCCCTTGAAAGCAACGCTGAAATTATGTCTCTGTCTGCTTAAGATTTCCCTGTGCTTTTTTGGATCAATGTAAATTTCCTCTCTATCCAGAAATTTTCACCACCTTTTAAACTTTGAATATCTGGGGGAAAAAACGTGGCAATCAGCAATTGAGTTGAAAGCTGAGATAATGGCTGAAAGTGTGAGAATTTTGTTTGCTTGGCCCTTTAAAGGAAATGATTCTTGCCCAAACAACACCTTTCTAGTGGAAATAAGGAGCATAAACAAGAGAGGTACTCTTTCTATCCTGCTTCTCCTAATCTAATCTAATCCAATCCAATCTAATCTAAGGAGAGCAACATGGATACCAGAAGAGCTTGTACATGAAGGCCTCGTGAATGGGCAAAGATTTGCCTGAGGCTGCTCAGCAGGTCCGTGAATAGAGCAGAGACATCTCAGTGGTCCTGGCTCCATGCTCCGGTCACAAGGGGACAGAGACAGCCCAGCAAATGTTTCAGGTAGGTAAAAGCTCGACTACATTTTCAAAAAGCAGTTTTTAAGTAATCTCTAGACAAAGTGTATTTTAAAAGAGAATGTACGTTCATGCGGACAAGCACACAGAGCAGCCTTCCTGAAAAGCCACTTCTGAAGTGATACAAGAGATTTGGTTTCTCACTTGGAAGCACAGGGCAGCTAGTATTGCAACTATACAGCAACTCGATCATTTCCGTGCATTTCCCCTACCCCAGCTGCTGGCAGAATATTTTGGGTGATTTAAAAGCTGGGTTTTTTCCTGCTTAAAACCGCAGTTCTCGCTGAAAGTCCCGTCAGAAGGGGAGCTCGCGTGTTGATGGCAGCGCTCACAGCACCATCTACAGACCGAGAGCAGAAAAGCGGCCTGGGGAGATGCTCCCTGCTCGAAGGGCACCGAGGCAAAGAGACATCGCCAGTCCTCAAAGGCCTATGACAGCCGGCGCTCACGGCTGCTGAGGCCGCACACGCAGAACCATAGAATCGGTTAGGTTGGAAAAGACCTTTAAGATGATTGCGTTCAGTCGTTCAGCCAGCATTGCCCAGTGCACCACTAAACCCCGCCCCCAAGTACCGCATCTGAACGTATTTTAATCGCCTCCGGGGATGGTGACTCCACCGACTTCCCTGGCCAGCCTGTTGGTCCCGTCCCTGTGCAAGCTGCTGCACATACATGAACTGAGTGTGCTCTTCCAGGCACCTATACATCTATAGCTTGTAACACACACACTGTCATTTTTCCTTGCATCTCATACTCAAAAAAACGACAACCTTGCTCTAACTTTAAAGTTTCAGCAACAAGGAAAAACTGCTTCAAGTACATACATAGCACAGAACATTTTAGTGTAATTTACCATAAAATTTGAAAGTATAATTTTAAAATAATACAGCTCACAAGGCTTAACAGGCAACAACAAGAGTTTTACTTAAAGCGTACCTCAAGAACTCGATGGGGTTTGGGTTTTTACTTCTCAGCATCACTTTCAGTAGCCCAAACTACCTGTAGATACAGGGATACAATTGCCCAGACCTTTGCTGATGGCTGCTGCAAGCCCTGCCATGATGGAAGCCAGGCTTCAGACCACCATCCAGAGGCACTGGGGGGGGACCGCACCCAGCTTTGTTTGCAAACTGCCTTTTCCTGACAAGGTGGTAAACACACGTGTTGCTGCTTGCCGTCGCTCCATGCTCCTGCCAACTACAGGCAGGATTTCTAACTTACAGGAAGGTTTGTGGAAATGTCACTTTTCTCCAACACAAACCTGTCAACTATGTCGCTAAGCACAGCGTAAAACTAAATTTCTAACTGACAGGTACTTCTCATTCCAGATTAGCCCAAAATCCCCTCTGCGTGACATTCACAGTTTTGCTTTCAATTTTACTCCTTTCATTCCCCTCCTTGCAGAAGCCTCTGTAAGCAGGCAACACCAGTACAAGACAGCCTGCACAAGTTCCTTTGGAAACAGTCCTTGAAAACACTGAAGTTTTATTTTTCATCACAAATACCAACTACAGTTGTCCCTGCACACTTCCAGGATACCTTCTCCTGGGGTTTGGTTTCCAAAATGACTCGGTCTGCAATACTCCTCCCCCCATCCCCTAGCAGGTCAGGCAAGGGGCAGCTAAATCCCTCAGGAACAGCTTTCTTGAGGAATACTTCAAGCTCCATTTCTGGAGTAGAGGTCTAACACAAAACAATATCCTGGCCCTTTACCCATACTGGGTTTACAACACACATCCAGCTCCTCCTTGAAACTCACAAGGGGGTAGTAGGGGTTGGGGAAAAAACCCCTCAGCATGTTACAATAGTTTTGGCCAAAGCCTCAGCCTTTTGTGGTCTTGGCAAGTACTAGTGGGAGGAAAGAAGATGAAGCAAAAGGCTTTTATGAAACTGCTGCTACTCAGAAGGCAACTTCTCCCCTCTCTCACACTAACCTACTTAGAGACCGTAAGCAGTTTAGACTTCCACTGCAGTCCTGACATCAGAACTCATTCAAGTCAGCATGCGAGTGAAACAGCATCTTCACCAGATTTTCCTTTGCTAACTTAAGGGCTTGCCTACACCAAGAAGAACCCTCCTTTTAGCATTTAAGGAGAGGAGAAGCTAACTTACCATAGAAATTACCTCCTTGGTAAATTTCTTTTCACTGGGTGAACTTCCAGACTGGTTGGGGGAAAAGGGGTATTTAAGCATATGTTCTTACCTTGCTCAAGTTTCTTCTCAGGAGGTTCATAGCCTACTCATTCAGAAAAAGCTAGGTGCAATATTTCATTTAGATGGTATGATTTCTTTTTATTATAAGCCAGCAGAAAAAAAAATCCAATATGATCTTATCTTGACAAAATAAAACACTTCCCATGACAGTGTAGGCCTATAATTTATTTTTTTTTATCCCCCTCTCCAGACTACTTAACTGACCAGAAGAATTGCTTATTCTACTGATGATCTATGTCCCTTGGAAACCTCTCAATTCTACTTGGACTGATCTGTGGAAAATACTTAACATGTGCTTCTCCATTCTCAACTCTTGAGTTTTTTCCTTCAAGATCAAAGATTCCCTGCCTCAAGCCAGCGAGCAGGCCTGTGTTTTCTTAGTAGTACTTTTGGGTTTGCTGTTTTATCCAACCCACTATGCAGATATTTACATTATTATCTAAAAAACTAGGAACAGGCAGAATCATGGCAGTTTATTTTGCAGGAACTACCCTGCCGCATGTGTCGTCAGCCCATAAATCTGGTCTAAATTTTAAACTAACACACAGAAATGCTCCATGACTGGAAGTCACCCACATGATACTAACATCAACATAGTTAACTCCTTAACTCCTCCCACATGAGAAGTACTCTGTCTACCCACTCAAGTAGGTAACTGACCTAGTTATATGTAAAATGCAGTAATTCAGACAGCTTCTTCAGAGATCTTCATGATCTCAGAAAACATTTAGATACAACTTCTCTAAACATTTGAAACAGTATTGACTGAGTAGTTGGCAAACCCGATGTGTTTTTAGAAATCAACGTCTTCCAAGAGCAGCAAATGAGCTGCAGTGCAGGGAAGACTACCAGGCCATCATGCAAATCACAGTTATAGTCAAAAAAAAGAAAAAAAAAAAGAAAAAAAGGAAAAAAAAAAAGAAAAAGAAAGAAAAACGTGTAGATTTTGAAGAAACACTTAATAAATACATTGGTGAAAAATGTTTAATGGTAAGTATACATACATGCATGCAATTTCAACAAAAAGGACTGAATAATTTAGACAGTGTTTTTGTTTCAGTATCATGAAATTTGAAGCAAAAGGTAATACAGTAACTATAGTTCACTGTTTGTGGCTTTCAGATTCAGTCCAAAAATTAGATTTCCCTTCTCTTTTCTTGAAACAGTTTTGTTTGGAAATACGTACCAGAGCAATAGCATACGCGTAAGACAGACATGTGTGTGTATATATACACACACAGTTTTCTTTTATTAACAAGGTATGTCATTACTGAACAAGGCAA
Organism: Actenoides lindsayi; assembly: GCA_025331215.1. NCBI lineage: Eukaryota > Metazoa > Chordata > Aves > Coraciiformes > Alcedinidae > Actenoides > Actenoides lindsayi. Next base: position 13,958 of record WTSP01011170.1, read on the forward strand.
CTGGGAAATACAAGGACTGGACATATACATGAAAATTATACAGCTTGACAAAAAAATTGGCATATGACTTATATACAGATGCGATTAATAAAGGTTACAACTCTAATGTATTTGATTAAACACAGTCCTAAGCACTTACATTATGAAAATATGAAGTTGATCATACAGAGGTCAAGTTCTGGAATCTAAAAATAATAACAATTTAAAAACTTCAAAACCTTCTATGTCCATCCATTTTACAGAACATCACTACAGCTTTTCCTACTACCATATACATGAAAGATTATCAAAAATATATTGATGGGTCTATCACTAATCATGAATGTTTATATTTACATTAAGTTAGCAAATTCTTCACCAAATACTTTATATACAAAACTCAATTTGCCCTTTGTGAAAGTCATTAAAAAGTTAAAAACCATAGAAATGCCAGTTAGAAATAACGCATTCCAAAAATTGGACTTGTTTACAACAACTGAGAACAATTGAAAATAATTTATGAAAAAGTATGTAATTTTAGTACATCTCACAACACTTTAGTTCCAATAGAGAGTAGAAGGGATTTTGTCCTGTATGTTCTTTGAGTGGTATCTTCTCCTCCAATAATGCTGCAAGAGAAAAGAAAAACATTATTCTTAAGCAATTTTTTGTGAGTCTTTGAAGAAGGCAGAAATAATTTGAGGGACCAATATTCTTTCCCCTCTTCTCAATGCAGGAAGCCCTGTCCCCATTTGTATTGGCCCAAATACTCATAAGTCTCACTTCTTACTCCTTAAAGGCTAAAAGGGGAAGGAGAATAATAATAATAAAAAAAAAGCTTAAAGTAAAAAAAAAAAAAGAGAGAGAGAAACTAAACAGCCTCTGAGCCTCTGTACTTTAGTGCTATTCAGAAGGTATACATCCTTTTGCCAGCAGTGTTTCTGAGTATGATCTTGGCTGATTTGTATTTGACTACGATACTATCACAGCATGCTTTGAACATCCTAAAAAAAAAAAAAAGAAAAGAAAAATAAAAAATAATCAGTCTTCTCTGCCGAGCTTTCACCCCTCCAACCTGTCTCTCAATTGAAAAAGAGCTTAAACAGGAACCAGACGTTCGCTCTGCGGGCACTTCTTCTACACAGACACGAGCACCTAAGGAATTCTGCAATACAAAACATGGACGCTGAATGAATCTATACATGCTAAGGATTAGACAGCTAGTGAAACACACACTCTCTCGAAATTATGTTCCACTCAGGCCCATCCAAGTACCAGAAATCAGTTTGAGAACACAGAAGCACAGTTTACAGTGCTTCAGGTAAGTGAGAAAATAGCAGATGGATCAATTGCTAAGGTCTCAGCTCACTTTGAGTGACAGCCATTATGGAAACCATGCTGCTGCTCTTCACTGAATCAAATCAGTACAACACAATTGTTCACGATGCATCACGAGAACTTTGACAGTGCTGACACCATATAACAAGCAAAATTAGATCTTGTCAAATCCAAATGAAGTGGATTTATTTTCCCTTTTCATCTCTAGAGATCCTGAATGCATCTTCTATACCTGCTGTATGGAAGCCCTATCTTCCAATTCCACCAAAGTGTCTCCATGTGCTATTAACTTGCCAATGTGCTATTCTTACTTACTCTTCCCTCCATAGTGACCATGGTTTTCATGACTCCATAGTGACCAATGCTTAACTTATGTTTGGTAAAAGGATGGAATGACATCTCAATCCACCTCTACTCTATGCATCCACACTCCTAGTCTTGAAATCTTGTACTCTCTCATTTCAGACAGCCTTCCATTCTTTGGCTTTCCTCCCGAGTAATTACTCTAACTTGTCTTTCAGGTCATCTTCCTTAGTCCTCTCAAATCAAGCTCACACGGGACAGGCTATAACATATTTGGCCTTCTCTTTTCTCTATCCTGTTCCAACATAACTATCCAAAACACAAAAAGTTATCTTCTCTGTATTGATTTCATACGCATCAAACTCTTTCTCTAATTTACTGCTTCTTTCCACACATTTTCACACCTGGTTTTGTGATCTATTCAGCAATGCCACCTCCTCCAAATTCAAGTACTTGTCACCACAGCATTTCTTGACAAACTTTGGCATTCTCAGCATCCTGATTAGGTTACAGACCAATCACACTCAAGTCTTCAAAGCTTTCTTGTGCCTACTTCTTTACATGCAATAGCTGCATCAGCTGTTTCTGCTGTCTCTCTCTAAAACATGTTCTACTTAGTCCACTTCTATGTCTCTAAAAACTCTAATCCAGGCTCTGAGTCTTGAGTTGTGTTAGTCTTCTGATTCGGGTCACTGTACAGTCACACAAACAGTGCTGCTGGCACAACTTAAGATGAGATGTGGGAGCAGAGACTAGTAAAAGCTACGTAAGCAGCTTGCTAATGTATGAGAAACCACAGTTTATCAATCTCCTTTTCATTAATGCCTCGATCTGTGTCCGATAATCTTTGGCCTCATTTTGTAACTACTTTCTATCTTATACTTCATAACCTCTCTAGAGCCAGGATTTTGTATTGTTTATTTGTAAAGTACCTGGAACAAAAATATTTACAAAATAATTTAGAACTCTTTGCATTGTAATGATATGAATGTTATCACAGACAAAATCTGTACAGGAATCTACTCATTAACAGGATAAATTTAATGTGTCTCAGATCTTACCAGTTTAACTTGTGCTCTGTCGCTGGACTTTTGGTCCAACGCTCTGAGTTTCTTCTTCTGGATTTGGGCGTTTCCCTGTACTAATGCCAGTACCAAGGGATGTTCTTCCTGATAATTTAAAACCAGTATTTTCATTAAGACTCTATCATACCTTTATATATTCAGGAAAAGCGTTTCGTTTTTCTGTTGTTCTTTAAATTACCTGCTTGCAATAAGTGTGATTGTTGATTGTCTCCATGAGCATAGTGTAAGATACTACTTGCTTGACAGTAACCTGTTCAGATACAGCAGATATTTATTATAATAAATAAAATTTAGAGCTGCAAGCAAGTGTACAATTACATTGTTTACAACAACAAAAAGGAGCCAATTGATTTATTTTCCATCATCAAGAAAAATCCTGTCAGAAACCATCCTGAATGTAGGTGAATTCTTATGGAAAAAAAAAGAAAAAGCCTCATGGTAGTTTACAGCAGTTAAATATATATGCACTTATATACACACAGTGAACAATATTAAGTGCATACATATTTATGCATTATATTTACAACAAGCAGACAGTTTATATATACAAACACTTTAATTCTAAGTTGTTATAAACGTTAACATTTGTTTGGCCAAGTCTCCTCATCTTTTTTATTCTTCTGTTATAGCAATACTAGCAAATCCTTAGCATAACTAACCTGTGAAAAAAATAAAAATGCAAGTAACTTAAAGAAAGATGCAAACTGTTTTCTGGTTCACATAAACTACGCACCGACAACCTTGACACTGAACGTTCTGCATGAATAGTGCAAATGAACAAAAACAGGTGCAAGGTTTCTTATTCTGAACAGTTGTGGTGGGCCAGTTATGTTCTGGGTGCTTAAGCAAAACAGATTTCATGATCAGTGAACACAAAACCTCTGTTAAGACTGCAAAGAAACAGTTGCGCTAAGTTTGACTGCAACTTTGATCTATCACAAACCACAGCTCAAGTTTCTGTACAGTTAGAGTAACAAAAAATTGCCTCCACGGTATGAGAATATCCACGCAAAACTGTAGAAATTGATTACACATGGAAAGAGAGGTAGTGAAATCAGGAAAAAGACAACATGCAAATTTTGCTATCATATGCACAAAGTGAACTTTTCTTTTAGTATCTTTCATTTAAAGTAACCTAGGATAATGTTGATCAATTTTTGTATATCACACTTGTGATCCCTCCCACTCAAAACATTCAAATACTGTTCTAGGTGAGCATTTTAGAGATAAAAGTGACAAGACGAGCAAGTTCACTCTAAGAAAAAACTTTTATGTTTCAAGAACAGAAACAAAGCCAGTTCAAGTTGTAGACAGCTGCTGTCACCAAAAATCTATCCATGTTATTCTGATATTTTGTCTGTTTTTCCATAGTTGCAAAGATTTGGAGATCCTCTACAGACAGGCACTGCCATAATACCTTGCTGTTGACCTCCACTTGCTCCTGTATGAGAATCTCCCAGGGCACATGGCTGAACAACTGTATGGCCATCACCAGTTCCCAGCTGAGCTCCTGGAGAGGCAGGAAAGAGACTTAACCATAACAGAAGATGCAATTCCAGTTTTGGAATTTAAAATGTAGGTTCTTCCCCTCCCTCCCCCCGCTTCAAGAAGATGACTTTGATAGTGTCTTTTTTTTTTTTTTTAAACCACCTCAGAACAGGTCTAAAGCTCCAAGGCTTTCATCTTCCCAAATGCACACTGGCAAGTTCAGATGAATACATAGTAACCTCCTACAAAATGGTTGCATTTCTTATGTGAAAAGTGTAAGCTCATTTATACATTAAGGTATATATGCATACATTTTAGAGAAAAGAGTGCACATACTGTTTATTTATTTATTTGTTTTTTTAAATTAAGCCCTTCCTGTCTTTTAAATCTCTAAACTTGTAAGAAAGAAAAGCTCAAGCACCCAGCTTTCAGGACTCTAGACTTTAATTCTTCGAGAGAAACTGTACTGGCTGAGAACAATAAGGTCCATCTTCCTCCACAATCTGCTTCTAACCTTGACTAAAGCCTAAGAACACAAACTCAGTAAATTTCCAGTTCTGCCATATCCTTTTACAAAAAGGGTCCAAGGTGTGCACAGTATTCAAGATGTTGATGCACCATGGATTTATACAATGTTAATACTGTTCTTATTTTTTTACTTAGCAACTAGTTAATGCTATTCTTTGTATGTTAAGACTGTTAATAGTCTGAAGTAATGTACATCAAAACTGTATGATAAATTCTATATTAAGTTCTTTCAGACACTGTCTACCATATTGGTGTTGATATCACGGCAGAATTAAATTCCAGTAAGCAATCTAATGCTAGCATTAGAAAACTTCATAAATTAACATCTCCAATTTGAAAATTCACAAATCACTACTTATTACAAATACCAGGATGCCTGTAGACTTCTAGAAGAATATCACGTTCAAATGCTTTTGAAATCAAACTCTTAGATACCTGTTAATAAGTAATTTTATGGGGAGGAAAAAAAAACAGGTTAAGTATTCTTACATATTTTAGATTAAAAAAAATTACATCTCAGGATGTCTAGATACAAATACTACCAAACCTAGTGAATAGTTTGTGACTTGCATTGAAAACTGTCTTGTGGAAACATTTTGTTCTTATAATACATAATGCCAAGGGCATCATAAAAGAAGTTTGTGCTGTTCAGCTTCAGTAATTCTATGTATTGAAAGAATTTGACTGACCTCCTGTACTACCACAACCAGAAATGCTTTCTCCTGGTGAATAGCCCATTAGGCCACCATTTCCATTTCCATTTGGATTAGAAGGCACTGTTGCAAGAAGACCTAAGCAACAAAATATAATATGTAGCCATGAAGAAAGACAGAAAACAAAAACAGAGAAACAAACAAAAGATTAAGTGTAGCATGCTTTTTTCCTCATGACAGCCAGTTCCTCACCCTCACCCTGAGTGGTTTACTTTTATAACAGAATATCTCTATGTTGCCTAATCATGGGATCTTGCCATGTAATTTTAGTTCACAATTACTTAACAGCCATTTTCTAGAAAATATTCTGTATAACTTTCCAATATTCATTAGCTACACATATTCATCATGTTGCATTGAAGTGCAACATATCCTGATTCAATATCCAGTATCTGAACAGAGTGACTGCTTACACCTTCCTGAGCAAAACAAATGTATGTGATTTACCTCTCAGAGCACAGAGGACAGCCTCTCCTAACCTGGAAGAATGCTACCAGAAGTTGCGATGGTCTCTATTTGAGCAATAGCATTTGCAAATGCAAATACAGTATGGTTGAAGTTATTGATTTTTCTAACCACTGGTATTAAAAATATATCTGTACCAGACTATCAGGAGGTACAGAAGACCCACTTCAACCAAAATCTTCCCCCAAACCCCCAGAAAAAGAATTTCTGGGTAAAGTTTGGTAAGAAGCTCTTCTCAAACTCTTTCTTCCTTTGCTTGGTTATATCTAATAATTTCCTTGATTTGGATACACAGTCCTGGTTACCACACTGAGCTCACACACAATTACCCTTGCTATGGGAAAAAATTATTAATTATTAGAAGGTGAGAGAAGTTTTCAAATAAATAAGGCCAAAAGCCTATGAGCATACCCAGTCCTCTGTATCGTGAAAGCTGCTGGTAGATTTGTTTCATCCTCTCAATATTCAGACGGCTTGCCTCTGCATGATTTACCATTGGTTTAGGATAATTAACTCCTATAACACATTTTGCAGCCTTCTGTACACTCTCTGGAGCATTCCAAGGATCATAGATGTATTTTGCAGGGAAACCTCGAAGTACTGGCAAATAACGTCTTAAAGAAAAAAAAAAAGTAATTTTAAGTATAAAGCCACTTTAAGCAACATCCACGAATCACCTCAATTTCTAGATTGTCAGTTACCTGATATAGTCCCCATTTGGGTCAGTTCTTCTGCCAAAACCCACTGGACAGTAGCAGTGAAAGAACTGCTGAAAGAAGGAACTGCAGGATAGCCACATCCAGCTTCCTGCATTCACACTCCAGTCTGCGTCAAGCAAGAGCTCTTCAAAGACCTTAAAAAACAGAGCAACAAGTTAGTCTGAACGTGACACACCTCCAAGACACCTACTTTTTCAGGAATTGTTCTGAGTTTCTGATTACAGAAGAGGAAACCCACCTCTTCAATGCAGCAACACTCTTACCTGACAACATTCACAGAATGCTCAGTACTCAATTGCAAATCCTTCCTTAAACGCCAAACTCAAGAACAGAGGTGTAACAGCCTGTTTGGCTTTTGCCCTGTAAAAAGCCTTCCAGGTATCTCAGAAGGCTACAATCAAAAAGTTACACATTCTTGCATAAACGCAGCCCTAAAAAAAATTAAATCCCCAAAGGATGGGTGGAGCTTGACTGCTTGCAAGTGGCATTTGCTGCTTTCAGAAGAGTAGTTTCATCACATTACAACTGAGTAAGCTTTGCAAGCTTCCAGAAAACAGGGGACCTACAAAAGCACATTTCAAACTGAAATTGTTTACCTGAATACCTCAACTCGCACAGCACCTTTCACTGCATGAGGAGTACCAAAATTCAAGAGTTTCAAGGTAGCACAAACATTCAGAAATTGTATTCTTGAAGAAAAATAGTTAATCTAGTAAATCAGTTTTGCGAATGTACATTTTAATTCCTGGAGGTATATAAACTACCAAGCATGCTCAAGAATGGTGAGACAGATAATGAACTCTGGCTGGAAGACAAAAAAAACCCCAAACAAACAAACCAACCCAAAAAGTCTTCTCTGGTAATTGCTACCCCTATTACAATAAAAACAACCCATGAGGAAGTTGAAGATTTATAAGTGCTTTACTTTAAATCTGGAGCTCAATACTTGTGAAACATTCACATTTCCAGCATGAATTATTATTTTATTATTAACACAGACAATACTAACACACATAAAGAGAAGTTTCTCTGCTCAGTCAGATCACTTGCAATACAGGCTAATATAAAATAAAGAGAAGCCTTAGTCTTTGAAGGAGAACATTCAAGTACCTTTTATAGAAGAGCACATTGAGAAGTAGTTTTCCAAACAGATATTTAATACATATTTTTGCAAGTTCTGACTTTTCTTTCAAACTTGCATCATCTCCAAATGTTCCAAAGAAAGAATCTTTCTTCGTGCCAAGAAACTGAAACTTAACATCTTACTCTTAATCTTATTTCAATAGATTGGAATAATATATATATCCAATATATTCCAGTATTATTCCAAGTCTGGATAAGGTATTACAATTAAACAAGGATCTCTCTCCATATATTCAATAAGGCATTCATTCCACAGAATACACTGAATGGGTGTTACAAAAGTATATTTGTCTAAATATCTGCAACTATTTGAAACACTTAAAACACTTAAAAAACCAAACAAACAAACCAAACCCCTCCACCCAAAAAAAACCCCCAACATCTTAAATGGAAAATGACCAATAATTTATCAAGACCTTTAGATGAACATGAAGTGGCAACACACAACTGTTCCACTAGATGCTGCCATGTAATAAGACTTTGGAAATAACACCACTAGAAGGCCACGTTAAGGTCTGCTAGTTATGTATGAATTAAACGTCCTTCCACTGCGTAAGCCTGGGCCCTCCACTTCTGCATTATTACAAAAGTAAGAACAAGTTGACACTTATCTGTAATTAAACAGCTTTGTGGTTTGGCTGAGTTACCGACGTATGTGAATCTTCCATGTCTTTAGCTATGAACTGCAAAGGGAAAATTCCTAAAGCAGCTTATGTTGTTGTGTAACCAAGACAATTTTTTTTTTTCTTTTTAAATGAAAGGCATATGCTTACAACTCATTTGTTAAGAAAGGTGAAATTTTGTAAGACTATATACATTTGTAAATATGAGGTCACAATCCTGATGGCAAGTAAAATTCTTTTTTTACATTTCAAAACCAAAAAACTAACTTAATTGATTATCATTACTCAGTAAATGTTGTGCTACCCTTGTAAAGCTGAAAGGCTGAGATTAAATTACTGCATTTTTTTCTTCAAAAGACTGACATTTATAATTTGAACTTCAGCATGTCTTGGATACTTGCATAGAAATTAACTGCACACTGAAACTTCAGCCAAACCACATTGCCAATACTCTCGCATCTAACATAAGGCAAAGGCACAGAAATTACTGAAAGGACATTCTCAGCTTTTAGCTTCCTCCCTTTAACTCCAGTGGTGCTTTCCCTTAACAGGGAAGCAGAGGTGGGATATGAATGGAAACTGTTCACAAAGTATGACGGGAAAGAAATGTCCATTACAAGAATAATCCATGTTTACTTAACAAGATTTAGGAAGAAATCTCAAATTTAAAACAATTACAAACCTATTCTGACTGCAAGAAACACTAATTTTCCAATAAAAGAGGGCATTCAAGAGGCAAACCTTCAGCACCAGTGGTTTATCAGAACTGATTTAATTTTGCCCACAGTTTAAGGTTTAAAATTTAACTTACACCAGACAGTAACAACACTTCTAGAATGACTATCTGAAACTTTAACAGGCACTTTACGAAATTCAAGCATAAGAAACAATACCTTCATTCCTTCTTCCCAGCTAATCCAGAGGTCACCTCGAGTCAAAAAGCATGCTACAGCATGACGGGCTAAATGGTGAATCCAACCTTCTTGACGAAGCTGTGTCATAATTGCATCAATCCAAGGAAAACCTGTCCTGCCTTCTGCCCATTTGGCCAAAGCCTCAGGATTCTTATCCCATGGAATTTGAACACAGATAGGATTCCCCTCCATTTTATCAAACCGTGGATTGTTAGTCGCCGCTGTGTAGAAAAATTCACGCCATAACAGCTGGCCATAGAGGGAGAGGGGAGGGGAGCTGTTCTTTTTTACCTGAAGACCATCATTAAAAAGAAAACATTTTATTAGGAGAAGTAGTAAGGAATTCAACTCACAGCATCTAAGAACGTGTAGATGCCTATGTAGAAATCATACCTTTTTGTACAGATCCGTTAACTTGAAATAAAAGAGACGACAGGACAAACAGCCAAAGCGGAGGTAGGGACTAAGCCCTGTAGGGCTTGCCAGAAGGGAATTTGCATTCATTCGTGGTCTTTCAAAGTTTGCTACCCAAGCCTGAAAAAAAAACCAACCAAAAAAAACCTCAACAAAAACCAAGAGTAAAACCACACAACAATATCAGACTACAAGCTAGGGAGCAACTTGTGTCAAGGGAGAAATCCTGCATTGTCTGTAACTGAATGAGACACTGGACAGATGATCACATTACCTACAGTAGCTAGGGGTTCCTTTTGAATCAGCAAAATCTCTAGAAGGCAATTCATCTTAATGCAAAAGGTGTGAACTGTCTTCCAGAACTACTTATCCCTTTCACAGAGGAAACCTAGACAACTAGCCGTAAGTCAGCTTTTAGACAAATGCCCCATCAAAGTTCTAAAAGGTACATTTCAAGTAAATTTACCTCCAAGGAAAAAAAAAACCAACACCTCACATTTTTTGAGTAGAAAATAGCATAACATACTTCCTCTAAAATTCAAATTAAGGACAACCTGCTATTGTATTTTAAAACTAAGGAACAGCAACTTGATTTATATCATTATATTGATGTCTCGAGTTCAAGTTTGTGGTTCTGAATTTAATTTTTTTTCCTTTTAAACCACTTGCCCATTTTATTTTACATTTCACTGCAAAGAGTGATTAGGTTTCCCAGGCAGCTTGTACTTGCAATGATTTGAAATGTACCTTTCGTTCTAAATGTCTTTCCAATCGTGTGAGAGCTTCTGTCTCTCCCCCTGGCCATACTGCAGAAGGCAGACCATCTGTGTCAAAACCTGAAAAACAAATTGAAACAAGGAAATTCCTTGTTTGCTTATACTGTAGGCCAAAAGAATTCTAGCATATTGATACTTGACTACATTTTACTGGACCTTGAGAATAACCCTAAATTGGACACACAGCAAAGTACAAGTTATAAAACAGTATGTAACCAAGTCTTACCAAAACACATTCAATATCTCTAGCTTGCAGTAAAATCCAATTTTTACTTTTACATTTACATTACAAGTTTTACACGCTGAATGGTATTACTTCAATTCCACTACTTTTGTTGGGTTTTTTGTTTGTTTGGTTTTTGCTGTTTGTTTTTTTATCTTCCCCCCTCGCTATAATTTTTCAAATTCTTTTCAAGTTCTCATCTCTGTAATATATGGGATATCCCAAAAAAACCCTTTTTTTCTTTTTAAAAAAATTACTAAGAAGCAACAGTTGTTATTGTAATTTACAGAATGTCTACAAACTTCTTCCATCAAGTTAAAAACATGAGTGCTATCTTCAGAACATTCCAGGGTTTCATTGACCTTGACTTAAATAACAGATAGGGATTATTGTCAATTTGATGACACATACCCGAGCTGCAAAAGAAAGATAAAAAGAAGGTAACAAGATTTCTTCCACACCCCTACACCTCCCCCAAGATTGTTCACCAGGTGCATGAGATAACACGTCTGCCTCTGGTTTAACCACTGTATGCTGAGATCATCTCATCTTAAAAAAAGCTTTGAAAGCAAAGTGTGATATACGAGAGTTCAAAGGGACTAGACAAAACAGCCAGAGCTTAGCCAAAATCTGTCCATAACCTTTTGTTAGCAACCTGGAGGTCATACATTTCCTTATATTTCAGGGCAGGGGGAGAGGGGGGACATCAGGAAAGAGACAGGAGGAGATTCACAGGACAATGGCATGATACTATTTCTTAAAACTAAATTAACAGAAACTAAAGATGTTTTTCCAGGAAGCTTCTAAGATAATTTGCCTTATTATCTTTTGGCTCTTCAAGACAAGGCTTTTTAAAATTAATTTGTAAAATGACAGATTAATGACCTGAAACACAAAGATACCAAATGCATTTAATTCAAAATGAAGTATCAAAGACTATTAGTAGCTTAATAATTATTTGGTACCATGAGAAAATGGCTACACTGTATTACAAGAAGCCAAACAGTACTTAGTGTAGTTCAATCTGACCTCCCCTTTAGAAAAAAACAACTGAAGTTTACAGAATTAATGATCTCCTTTTGTTCATTTTGTAAGTCATTAATTGGCATCGGTTTAACAATTAACCCTAAGTAGAGCCTCTCTCATGGTTAATTTAAGTATTATGCTTTTAGTTGTAGACTACTTCTTACTTCTTGCACAATGACAATGCAATCATAGAACATACCTAGCTCTTCAAGTGATGGGACACCATATTTCTCATCATGGTCATCAGAAACTGGAGTTGTACATTTTTCCATTACTTCTGGGGTTATAGTCTCCACTGGCATCTCCAGTGGTTCCATTCTGCTAATTAGTGTCTGGAATCTCTTGTAAGTAAGAGGAGGCTGTCCTCCATTCAATTCTATTATTCTGGATTGGGGAAAAAAAAAAAAAAAAAAAGAAAAAAATAGTA